>JAPTHA010000011.1:335030-356937 GCA_029814585.1 Gymnapogon annona | reverse complement strand
ACTGCAGTGTAAATATGACAACACTCACAGTCAATATAAATAATAAAAATAAATAAGATGGACAAAGTAACAATGTAGGAAGGAAGGAAGTCTAGGTCTAAGTCTAACTATATATATACATGGTCCAGAGGCTTTGCTATGGCATCACCTGGGACTACAAAGACATTGTGGAGATGCAGAGGAAGTTGACTTTGAGTGGGAATAAGGAAGAAGCACATGTATCAGACAAGGTCTGAAGGGACCAGAAGAAAGGTAGCAAAGAGGTGAAAGAGTCTGGTGGAAAGGCAGGGGAAGTCAGAGAGGAGGAGTTGAAGAAGCGGAACAGAGGGAATGACAAGTAGACACCATAGAGGAAGACAAACAGAATGGTGAGTAAAAGGTGGGAAAGCAAACCACAAACCAAGGGAATTAAAAGCGTTATACAGCACAGAAAAAAAAAGATCAAAAGTAAGCAAAAGATCATAGACATGTGAAATCTAGAAAACATTGATATTTTCGGTTAATCTTTTAATAACTTATATTACAGACTAAGGTATATAACATAGTCATGTAGTCATCATTCATAAACTAATCATTAGTTTCACAGTTGTGAGATGCTTTTATAAATGTAGATAGTTTTGCTTTATCTTAAGGCAGCAGTGAGTGTCAAACATACAACTCAAACTAATAATAATAATACAAACTGTCATAATTGGACCCATAAATGGTCCAATCCAGCCATGGGATGAATTTGTGAAATGCAAACATTACTCTGAAAATAATGACAATGAAAGGCCTCAGTCATTTTAGTTCAGGTTACACATACAGAACAATATGCTGTATATAAGTGGGCCAGGACAATCAAATACTTTCATAATGACTTGTAAATAATGACAACTCAGAATTTTTCTCCTTGTTTTAGTAAAAAAAAATATACAATTACATATAAATTGTTTAAATTGACAAAATATCCTTTCACAAAAAATGAATAAACTAAACATCTATTAATAGCAAAGTGTAATTATAACAGTATTCTGCATGTTACTAGATACGTTATGTGTTTGTAGGTCCACAGTGACATAAATACAACTACTAAACCTTTAAGTTACACATGTAAATGATAAACTGAGGCATAATATTTTTAAAACTACATCTATTTTTCTTCAGAAGATTCTCTCTGATTATGCTATTGCCATTTTAATACAATACTTTGTTGATGAAAAACTTTCCATTATGCAACTTGACTTTTTTCCCTGTCACTATCCTAATCTTGATCATCAGTGGTTTCAGGGCTGGTGTGACTGAACAGGTGTGTGTGGCTTCATTGGTTCCAGGTGGCTGTGTATTCTCTCTGCGGCTGCCACAGATCAGCGCCTTCAATAACACGGCGGATCATGGAGGCGGAAGTGATGAGCAGGTGTCCGGCTGCATGAAGGAGGGTGGAGGCTAGTCGCAGAGCTTCTCTGAAAACATACAGCTACATGAACAACCATGTAAACTCTCATCAGGCATGGGTTTGGATGGAAATGGAGCATCAACCAGTATCCATCAATAGATTTTTTTCAGTCAAATCTATCATTGACTGAACTTATGTTCCGTTAACCCAGTGTCTCCATCCACTGTTGTCAATCCATTTCTATGGGTTTTCTGGCGAATCAATGTTGTACAAGATGACGTAACAGTGGTAGTTGTGACAATACTGTTGTAAATTCACTGGTAAATAAAAATGTCTGATGTTGCAATCAGAAGTGGTAAATGTTTGCGGGTGGAGGGGACATATTTGTGAGTGGTTGTTCAGTTATAAAGCTCCCTCTTGACTTACCTGAGGATTTTTTTGGGCCCCAGACACTGGAAGTCAGCACTGACAGAGTACAGGCCTTGAAATGTGGCCTTCACACTCAGGGAGCCAAACATATCCTTGGGGCTCATCTTGTACAGGTCAAAGGTGACACGAGCTATGTCCTTCCCAGTGTGAGGTTTGTTGACATTATAAGACTTGGCAATGAGTGCACCCTAAGGATCAGGGACAACAGTGGGATATTAGACATACTATTAGTGATGCCTCAGGATCATAGACATAATAACCTACTGGCTGGGGTTTCCATGCCTGCCCGGGCTCCAGGGCCAGGAGCATGGTGTTGTCTGGCAGGGTCATCAGGAATTCATCTGAGTCCACCTCTGTACCGTCCTCTTCACAAACCAGGCACAGAGACATTCCAGACAGGGACAGCATCAGCACCTGGCACACCTACAACACAGAGAGGACGAAAGAATATCTACACACCTATGGACATGTCCTACTGTTTCAGAGAGCTAAGTACAAGCTGACCTAAGACACCTGGACTCAACCTGATATAGAACACAGTACAATAGATATTTATTGTCACTGTTGCAGGGACAATGAACATCAGTTTAGTGTCTCTGTATCTTTTTAGCAACAAACACGTAAGTGCAAAAAGACTACTGTATACAAAAATCCAACAAAATACTGATAAAAATTGATCATGTATAAATACTACAAACATAAGATGTTTAGTATGCAGATACTATTAAAGTATGCAAAGTTCAGTCAATACTACTGATAAAATAAATATTTAAAAAACATTAGAATATATATAGGCAGTATGAGATACATGTACAAGTTAAAATTAAATACAAGGTGGATGGGTTTTTATTGCACTGAAGTATATAAGAATTGTATTATCACAACCTTGGTAGTTTAACATTACCTAGGTAACGTTAAATCTAATCACTTATTATCCACCCATTTCAATACTGGTTACCAGCTTTCCAAAAGGCTACTTTCATTGCTATTTTCTATTTTGCTCATTTAATTTTGGTCCCATGTCTCCACATGAGCACTTCCCTTTTAAATGAACTTTCTTAACTTTTCATGATGTCACTTTTTTCATGATGGCACTGTTGGCTGTTTTCCTTTACTTTCACAGTGCGGCTCACCCTCTCTTTCAGCTCCTCCAGAGTCCCAGCAGTGACTCCTTTCCTGGTCTCCCTGTCATTTGAACACACTCTGAAAGGTCGCTGTGTTGGGGACCACACTCTCTTGGTCACTGATCTGATGAATGACAACACAATCACATATGTCACAATCATATTTTAAGTACTGGATTTCTTGGGCGTTTCGTTCCACCTGGACCCTCAGTGCTGTGTCACAATAGATGTATTACTAATAACAACTGCTAAACAGAATGCAGTTACAACTGAATGTTTTGCAGTATTATTCATACCTATGATTCCCTACTCTGATACTCTCATGTTCATTTATTATACCATAGCCTTTTACTGTATTTCACCACATTTTATACACATTATCCAACACAATTTGCCATATTAACTTTAACTTCAGCTTTTATTTCTATATTGTTCTGAAAAATTTCTCATTTGCCTTGTGTTACTCTAGCATTCGGTTAGAATTGCTTGTTTTGCTTGTCGAAACACTTAAATCACCGTGAAAATTAAGACAGTGTCAACATGTGGAAATTAACACTTTACTTACTTAATAAATGAAGATGTGGTATCCATCCTCCTCCTGTTGCTCTTCCTCTCAGCTTTGGTTGATTCAATATTTTTCTTGTGACTACTAGGAATAATATCAGTCCTGCCTGTGGTTGACCTAGAGCAGTTGGACTTTAACCCAAGCCTGGTGATAATGTGGATACATAAGAGAACAAACCAAAGTTCATGTTTTGATTGATAGTGTGTCAGAGTCCGCCTTTTATCAGCTGTCAGATTAAATCACTTGAGCAACTATCACCAAAATTCATGTTTTATGGATGACAAAAATATTTTTCTTTAATTTCTTTAAGAATTTTTTTTGCCAAGTGTGTTATGAATTATTATTTACTAATTACTTCAGGATGCACCAAGTCCTCACATTCTTATGTACTTTTTCTGCAATTAAAGCAATACATTTCAGTGCCATTTTTTTCTCTCGTGATGCTAAATTGTCATAGGCTTGCGGGCCTCCTGCGTCATATCCTTAGGTTTGTTTGTTTTTACACTTATCACCGGCGGGCGGTGTTACTTGTCATTTTCAACATCTTGACGCCCCAAAAGTATTAAGCACCGCCATTGCTGGATATCTCAATGGTATATTCGAGCTACCCACACTATGCTCGTGAAGGCGGGAGGAAAATAGCCAGTAGTTTATTTGTTGCTTTGGTTTGTGTTGGTAAAGAACAAATATACTTATATTTAGTGTCAGGTAACAGCATTCATATCTCGTGTTAATAATACCCTTCACGGTGGCACAGCTTCCCAAATAGATTTTCGACTTTAAACTGTTTATGTGTCACCTTAGCAGCGTTTGCGTCAAGCAATTGTCTTACAGGTGGCTAAGCTAATACTACGCTCTTACCGGTAATATTTTGTGAATTAACCTCTCTGGCGAATTTATTCATACTGTGGGATGGCCAAGCAGAAGTCTGAGCAAAAAGGTAACATATTTGGGTTGTGTATGAGACGTTAGGATCGTCTGTGATACCCCGCTGTTGATGCGGTTTAACCAATCTGACAGCTAGCTAACACGAATCCCTTATGTCAGTCCTTGAGTGCGCACTACATCAGGCTAGTAGTCATGTAATGTCTTTTGTGAGTGTTTATACTTTATTTATCTTTGTGTATATTCAAACATATACTTCTGTTGCACTACATTTGAGAGGCATAACTTCTAACTACTCCATTCCTCAGACATCTGGGGGTCCATTTGTAGTCATAAGTTTTCATCCATTTCATTCTTTCGGTCTTGAATATGTTCGTTATAAACTAAACGGCGAAGTATTGCTAATTAGATTAAGTTTCAAATAACCATCCTCTTGGACCGAAAAATACACAATCACAAAGCAGAAAAGATGTGAATTTGGAATTTTAAAGGACACTAGATTGCAAAGGTAACACGCCAAACATTTATTCATGATAAACTGAATTTATTAGGGATTTAAATAATACGGTCAATTTCAATGCTGGAAAGATGTATTGGCCTTGTTGACTCACATTCACTCAAAATTAGATTAGTAATACATTTTAATAAGGTATTGGAACAGATCAGCGCTTGCCAATGTTCAACAATTGTAAGGTCTTTATGGCATGAAGGGTGATGTGATCAGGACCTTTACAGACATTGATACTTTTGGTTATTTGTTTGTGACCTTTATTTACGGTTTGACAGAAATGATAAGGAAAAAAATTAGCATAAGAGTGAATAACATCAGTGTCAGAACGAGTTAAAATACTCAACCAATGTGTGGTAGTCCAAATTGTCTTTCTGTGATCCTGTTATGTTGGACTGGGATAATCCCAGCAGTAAAAGTTTGACCTAACTAAATGTCATGGAGGGCAACTTGGGGTTTAATTGAACAGAGGCCGTTACAAATCTCGAAAGAGGAAAACGTGCATCAAACTCTGCATATACTCAATAGACAGAAACAAGTATGATCATAGAAAGTAAATGCAATTGCCACAAACAAGACTGAATGTTGTCATTACATGACCATCATCACAGCTTGAAACAAAGCTTATAAGACATTTAAATTTATGTAGAATTAATACAATTCATGCCCACTGTTTGACTGCTTATGCTCTTCTCCTTTTGTTCCTGTGTTCAGACACCACCCTTCCTTTTAGTGCCCTCCAGCTCCTGGCACCCCCTGTGCGTCTGGTGTCTGCTGCGCTGTGGAAGGTGATGAAACAGAGGGATGTGATGCAGTATGGGGTTGTGGAGGAGTTTGTGACGTCGGCCTGTGAGAGCCTGCCCGGACTGCTCACAGTGAGACATCAGGGCAAACTGGCGCTGGGACTCAGAGCACGGGTAAAAAGGCTTCAAATGATCTGAAAATGACAAGTGCATGAATGACTTGAGCCAGGGTTTCAGTGTCATAACGGTGGTGCAGACACCCCTCTCCAGAGCTGAACAAAACTAAGATTTACTGATACTAGTGTTTTTTTTTATATATTATGACATTAAGGTAGAACAATTCCTCCCACAATGAACCTCAGTAGAATATTTTGTTTTTATCTTTTTATGTGATGTTAATTTATTATCTGGTGATAATAATGGTCCAAAATCATGATACATGTATATATATTTTAAATGTTGATGTTTTGACACACATTAAGAAATCTCCAGAGTAACACATCAATTTAATGAAGTGAACATTTGTCATAAATAAGTTAACTCATTCCTTAATATCATTCTTTTGTCTTTATAGTTCATCTTGGAGCTGTGCAGCACTGAGCCTGATGTGAAAGTGATTGAAATGCATATGGAAAGGATTCGTGCACCCTCAGCTTCTTCATCTTACTCAGTGGTATGCTCTTGCAGCATTTGTCAAATGAACTGGAGTTAAAAAGCTTCATAAATTGGATGTTATTCTAACAGGCTAACAAGTCTAACGTTTCTCCTAGTTAAATATAAATAGAATGAAATCAGATTATTTTCCTTAGCATCCAGTCATTACGTTAGGCTGTAACGGTGTGAAAGCAATCAAACGTGTTAAATATTTTACGAGGTAAATGATTGTTATCATGTATGATACAATTCTACTCAGACTGTAGTGTAATTTTTGCTCTTTTCTTCTCAGAAAAAGAATGTAAAAATTCTCAAAACTGTGGAATGTTTCCACTCTCATATTAAAATATTGCTGTCAGACCCCACAGAGAGGAAACGGTACTTCAAGGTGAGTCCTCCTCAAGTGTAAAAGATCACTGGCAGTTAAAACCGTTCTGTTTGTGTGTGTGTGTTATAGCCTGTAGGAATGTAATGTCCAGCTTCTCTAACCTCTAATGACAGGAGGATTTTCCTGTGGAGTACAACCAAAAGTTTGACCACGAACTGGAGAAGCTGCTGTGGGAGTTTTTGATCCGCCTGGACCAGTTCTTTCCAGCTCCTAACTTAGCTCAGGTAAGTTAGGAGCGTCCTTGTATTATAGACGTGTTTCAAATTTTGTGGAAAAAGTACTGGAGCTTATGTAAAGATTAATTGTAGTCTGTAGACAGGTGTGTTTCTGTTTTGTTTGTTGACATATAGGTTTGTCTTCATTCTTCAGCATTCTGTTTCATTATGTAATAGATTTGATTTGTGTGAAACAAAAATATTTTCCCAATTGTCAATTGTTTTGTGTGCAGACTGTGTCATGGCTCAGTGAAGTACCCCTTGTCTTGGAGGAGTGTGCACGGGCAGCCACCCAACCTCAGCTCCTGAAGATTTTACTGGAGCATGAGGCCTGCCTGGGCCATCTGGAAGCAGCAGGTAAACGAACAAACTACTTAACATTCTGCTGGGATTTGTGACTGTGTCCTCTAATACTGCTATTTTTTAAAGGCCCATTCACGCTCGCTTTACCTACGCAAATATGTAGGTCTGTTTCTAAAGCTGTCAAGTGTCACTGTGCGTCTGCTACGTTGGTATAAGTGCTTCTCAGTTAACCACCAGAGGGTGCCACTCTTTATTAATGTAATGGTTGAATACCATGAAGATGAGCACAGTTTTTTGGAGATGAAAGGAAAGTCAATAATAACAAATGTAGCAATGACAGAGCTCGTATTGCAAAGGATAGTTGTCATAAATGTATCACACAGTCGTTTTTTTTAAAAAACTTCCACCATTTCTGGAAATTATCTCAATAATAAAGTCATATGTAATGAACGCAGAGGACAGACAGAACATTTTGTATACTGTGTCTATACAACTTTTAATGTAGAAAATGAATGAGCTTTAACGGTAACTGAGTAGAGAATTAACTCTTAATTAGTGTTGACTACATTTCATAGCTTCTGAAGTGAATAAAAAATATGACAGAAAAATCAACTGAGAACTTCAACTTTTGACTTTTATTGTCATTAACCTAATGTCACTAAACAAAATTAATTTATGAACATGGTTGTGTTTCACAGCATCCCTTCCTCCAAACATGGGAGACTCCATCCTGGCTTCACTGTCTCTGCCACCATCTGGACGAGCCCCTTCAGATCAGCCGACAACATCTAAGAAGCCTACCCCGGACTGCTCTGCTACTTCTAGTTCTGTTGGTAGACCGACACCACACAAGACCCCCGTTATTGGACTGATAACTAGTGATGACGTACCAATCATGTGCTCTGCCAAAAAGTTGCTGAAAAGTGGAGAGAATTCCGAACAAAAGAAGCCAGTGTACAAAAACAGTGGAGAAGAAGACAGAGAGGAGGGTGTGAGCACATCAAAAAAACATTGCAGTGTGAAACGTAAACAGCCAGATGAAGACGAAAGTGATGAAGATGAAGAATTGTGGAGACTGATCACATGTGAGAAAAAGAGGAGTTTGGACAACACAGTACACATGAGTGCCGGAAGGAACATGAACAAGGAAGACGAAAGCCAAGTGAGCCGAGCTTTCCTGGAACGACATATGATCCAACACCATGTTCAAAACCAGCCTGATGACCTATCCCTGTCCGCCCTCATTGACCTGTGTCTGAGCAGCCAGCCCACAGTTAACATTGAAAAACTGTCCCTGACTTCTGTTAGCACTCAGAGAGGAGGCCAAGCCTTGGATGAACAGCAGCAACAGTCTCCAAGGAGAAGAACGCCAGTGAGGAGCCCCTCACAGAAACCTCAGAAGCCCGGCTCTGGTTTTCCAAGATTTCACAACAAAGAGTAAGAGAGGTTGTGGAAACTAGCAGCAGTGCATGATTTCAGTTGGTAGCCAATAAAACGCAGTCTTGGTTTTGTATAGCTTTTATTTTAGATTTTCCATCAAGCTATCGACGGTATTGATCTATGGATTTGTGTAAAAATTATGTCAGTATGAACCAGCATTATGCTAATCTGTTCTTGATTGGCTGTCATAATGTTTTTTATCACAACTGATAAAATACTGCATCCTTCGATGATAGTATGAATTACCTTTAAAAACAATCATGCCTTCAAAGTCTACAGTGGTGGGGTGGAGGGTGTTGGAGTCATCATAGTACAGGCTCAACATTCAGTATAGATAAATAATGCCATCTCCAGTTTTCTCTAGTTTAAATAATGTATTATTTTATTTTGGATTTTTCATAAGACATTACAGTTATATTCATACACTACAAGATGACATTCCCAACTCTGTTTTTTTTGTCAGATACAGCAGACAAAAAAAACAGAGTACCATAAACACAACACTTGTACAAAGACAAAGAAAAAAGCATATATCAGTGAATCACACGAGTCACAACTTTTCTGTGGGTGAAAAGTGAAAAAATAAAACCACCCGATGAAATTAGTTTATTTAAAAATGCGAATTGCATGCAACCATCAACCTGAAATTTATTAAGAAAATTAAATGCATCGCACATAGTGGTTCTACAAATGTACAAGGATTGGACAGAATATTGTTAAAATCACACTCATGTCTGATAGAATAGAGGAACTGGAGTCCAACACCCGTGCTCTAAGACAGAGATGTGATGCTGTTATTTCTTGGATAATCTGGTAGTATTTTACTGCTCTGACCCAGTTGAAACCTGAACAAAAATGATTGTGTGTTTTGATTGTGAAATTCAAAACATGACACTGAAGATATCAACAGATTCAACCCGTTTTGTTAGATTGGACCCTTTGGCATACTGGTTTTGGCCAGCAAGCCTTATGTTTGATACCCCTGTTCTGCAGCCTCTCAAGATTGTTCAGTTAGATGTTGACTTGTCACTTATAGACTCACATGTAAAATAAATACGTTTGTTTCTCCGACTTCATTTGTTTTTTATGTGTGTATGTTGGTATACATGAATTAAATGGGAATTATTTATCAAATGTTTCATTATTATTTAGTCATAAATTCTTGTCACAACAGTGTCTCTTTTCAACATTTACCATCCATTTTGTTAATTGATGGTTTGTGTCTTTGATAGAAATCGACCTACGTTACCGGATGTGAGCAGATCTCCAACACGACAGCGACACAACACAGGTGATTTAACAACATACACAAAATGTGTATGTCAAAAGAGTTTGAAGAACCATCAGCAGCCAGCCGGTGAATTATTTCAGGCTTTAACAACAGGGTTTCCTTTTGTGTTCAGAGCCGCCAGCCCCCCCGGTAGATGGCGAAGACTACGTAGCTGATTCTGAGGATGAGGCCACCAAGAACTTCAAAGGCAGGGTATGTATGAGTGAAACATCAGGAAAAAAAGTCAACATTTCAGAAGGAAACTTTGAAATGTTGCACTTGTTTTCTTTCACAAATGTGTTTGTCATATTTATGGAGATTTTTGACATTTTATTCAGATAGTTTGTAACTGTAAATATTTTCATCATGTCGGTTTCATTATTTTCACCTTAAACCAAGGAAAATTCGGATGTGCCATTCATAAGTTTGGCTTTAGTCCCGTTAAGTTTGGTTATGGTGCGTTGTTATATCAAATTTGATGTTATTGTTTTACTTATTGTTTTACTGAAAACCATTGGCTATTAATATTGTAATTTATCTATAATTATATAATTTTTGTACCAGTTTATCCTTCAGACCACAACATACCATATGGTGGTCCAGTGTGACCTGTTAGCCATATATTGGACACCCCCATTTTAAAGGATATATCAGTATTTTATGGCAGTAACTGTAATCTGAGAATGTCACCTTTTCAATCCGCGTGTGTGTGTGTGTGTGCACATGCGTGTGTCATCCCCAGCTCTTTATAAAGCGATACCATAAGACCAAACATGGCACCTACATCCCTACTCTCCGGGAGTTCTGGAAACCTGGGTTGGACCCCCGGAACTTATTCCCTTCCACCAGCAAACACAGATGATGAAGCAGATGTTCCAGCTGTGCCATAGCTTAGGATTTCACCACCGCCGTCGCTGTTTCTTGTTCAATGTATGTAACGTACCTGAACCGAGATGAGCCTTATTTTCAACAAGTGCTTTAAAATTAAAATGAGACCAGATGTTTTGGGCAGAATTGTGGTACTGTGGATAAAAAAAGTGGTTACTAATGTTGTTAGTTTTACTTCTATGGGATCTACTATAAATAGGGTTAGGTAAAGGTAGTGAAATTTTTATGCTCTCTAGTATTTTACTCAGTCCATATGACAGACATAGTGTGGATTTGAAAACCTTATACATGAATGACAAACCTAATGGTTTATTATTCATGAATCCATGCGATGAAGTAAATGTCTATTTTAAAACCACTCAGACAGGGTGATCAATCCTGATTTATTGGAAATTTATAGCAAACATTGAAAACATAGAATATTTTAATTACATCCAAAATCTTTACACAGAAATTTATAGAACACGTTTAACATTGGTGCATGGAGTTTCTGACGAATCTGATCAACGAAACGATTTTACAAATGCTTTATCATTTATTTCATGTAAATGTCCACGGAGGACATTATGATGTATTTATATCATCAATGAGATTTCAGAAGAAATGTTTTGATTTACACATGATTATTTTTTAGGTGAACTGTGACTTGAAATGTTTGTTTTGTTGTGTTGACATGTTCCTCTAATTGAGGTCATTCTTGGAAAACATGTTCTTTTTTCTTAAAATACTCAATTCATCTCATTCATTTTTTGACATTAATATTCTGTTTCTTGCTATCTATTCCTTATTCTCTATTTTGACTTGAAATGACTTAATTATGACAAACATGTTTATATTATGAATTTTATCATGAAATAGTTATTACAGTCTACATTGTATAGTGATTTTACTCTTGGTGTAACTTCAAACTGACATGATTTAGCACAGATGTGTCTGATAGGTGCATTTTGTGTTTGCAAACCAAATAAAGGCATTTGTAAAATCATTTTAGCTATATTTTGTTATTTTTTGTATGAAAATAGCTTCATACATAAGTATCAGAAGAATCCTAGAAGAAAATAACAATTTATCTATAAATAAACTCGATGTCCGACTTAGCAGCAGGTGGGGCTTGTGAAGTGTCACAAACGGCAACTAATCCCTCCTGTCACTGTGAGCGTCTCTCCAGTGATGTACGAAGCCTCGTCAGAGCACAGGAACGCAATCACTCCACCGATTTCATCTGGCTCTCCAGGTCTGGAACAGGGGTGAACAGTCAAGACCACATACACAGTCTACTCATTTGATAGGTGTTGTATTTAAGGGACAGAACACAAGTCATACCTTTTTATGCTCATCTGCTTCTTGAACTCATCCATGATGTCTTCATTTTGCCATAGCTGAAAGAAAAGGTGTTAAAAGGGCCTTAATATGAGACAATAGGTTCAAATAGGGCCTTGTAATGTTTGTTTGGGCCTCACCGCCTCGCTGAAGCGAGTCTTTATGATCCCTGGGGCCACACAGTTGACTCTGATGTTACTGGGAGCTAGTTCAGGCGCCAAGACCCTTGTTAGGCCCAGTAGTGCACTTTTACTGACACTGTAAGGACCCAATGCCTGCACAGACAGAAATGGAAAGACCTACTTAAGCTCAAACACTGGACTAATATGATGTTCTGCTTTAGTCTGTGTTTCAGTATGTCCTGATGCTCTCTGTCCAGTAAAAACTGCATATATGTGTTGGTAATGAACTCTTATGTAAGGAACACTTGAAAGAACAAAGTACTGTAAGTAAAAAAAAAATCATGAAAATTTTAAATCCAACAACCATCAGCCTACCCAATCAGTCAAATTTTTTGCCTCTCTTAAAAATTAAGCTAATAGCAATTCACATCAGTTAGTCCATTGCATTCATTTATTGCCTCTTCATTGTTATAATTTATGTATTTTGAATATAACCACAAACTCCTTACAGGCATCGGTTGGTATCCAGCCAGAGATGACACAAACACAATGTTTCCACCCCTAAAAAAAAATACAAGCACACACTGAAGTTAAATAATCATTGAATACACCTCAATTTAGCCACATTCGACCCAACATAACCGCGACCAGACCAGTAAAACAATATGATATTCACCTCAAAATAATGACCACACCACATTAGTCTCCTTGTTTATTAGTCTCCTTGTTTTAGTGCAATAAACTTAAATTACATTCTGACAATGTTTACTTTCATAAACCCTGGTGCCGGTTTTGGCCTGCGGACCGTGTATTTGACTTCTAGTTTATGTGTCCTGATTCCTTACCCCCTCTTCTTCATATAAGGCACCACCAGCTGGCTCATGAGAAAGGATGCTTTCACATTGATGGACAGAACCTGGAATTACAGACAGTTGCACTGAGAGACTCGCTGACATATACTCGGTTAACATACATGTGGCGTCACAAGTGCACGCACCTTGTCCCAGACTGCCTCTGTGGAGTCCATGGTGTTTCCAAAGAAAGGGTTGACTGCTGCATTTGACACAAGAATGTCGATGCCACCGCAATCCTGCAGGGTCTAATGGAAAAACAGATGAAGTCTGTTAGAGACACAGTCTGTCCAACTTCATTTAGTTCAGTGGCCAAAATTCAGCACAGTTCATTCCTGAGGGGCCAAAACCATCCATCCATCCACTACTGCTTATCTGGGGGCAGCAGACTAAGCAGGGATGCCCAGACTTCACTCTCCCCTCTTCCTCCAGTTCTTCGGGAGGGACCCCAAGGCGTTCCCAAGCCAGCCGAGAGACATAGTTCCTCCAGCTTGTACTGGGTGTGCCCCGGGGCCTCCTCCCGGAGGGACATGCCCAGAACACCTCCCCAGGGAGGCGTCCAAGAGGCATCTAAAATAGATGCCCGAGCTACCTCAGCTGACTCCTCTGGGTGTGGAGGAGTGGTGGCTCTACTCCGAGCTCCTTACCCCATCTCTAAGAGTGTGCCCAGCCACCCTGTGGAGGAAACTCATTTCAGTTGCTTGTATCCAGGATCTTGTTCTTTCGCTAATGACCCAAAACTCAAAGCTTTCGACTTAGCTCCCTCATCACCACGACAGACTGATAGGACGACCGGATCAATGCCAACTCTACCGCGATCTGCCTGTCAATCTCGAGCTTAGTCTTCCCCCCGCTTGTGAACAAGACCCAATAGTCAGCCACCAATTGTGCAAGTTCTCCCACTTAAAGACCATAATTTGCAAATAAATTCTTTAAAAATCAGACAGATTTTCTGGATTTTTTTTCTCATTTTGGCTCTCATAGTTGAGGTGTACCTATGATGAAAATTACAGGCCTCTCTCATCTTATTAAGTGGGAGAACCTGCACAATTGGTGGCTGACTAAATACTATTTTGCCCCCCTGTACTTGAACTCCTTCACCAAAACCGTAACATAACAACATAACAACATAACAGCCTATTAATGACTGTTTTACTGCAACAAAAGATACAATGATATTCTGAAATTATTTACACTTAAAAACTAACATGCAATTTCTCTAGGAAAATAACTATATGTAACAGTATTACGCCTCAACTCTTCATTTCTACATGTGCTCTACTGATGACAATGAATCAATTTAGGGAAAAAAATTAATAACAGTCAAATGTCTGCACTAGTCATTATTCATTTATATGTTATTCTGCTATTATTCTACTGCTCTGACCCACCTAAGACCAAACTGATCTAAAATGAGCTTTGTTTGATAGTTAATATTCAGTGTAAGTTTTGCACTTAAATGTCATTCCTTCTTCAAACCAAAATGGATCATTGAACGGCCCGGTTTGTGCCAGCGGCCTGGATGTCTGATACCCTGTGTTTGATGGCAGGAGCGTCGCACAAGTTCTGGGGCCACATTTAGCCCCAACATATCATTGTAAAAAAAAATGTTTCTGTTTATTTAGGAGGGGAAATGTGGAAAATTTTAATCATACTATGCTTTTGTTTCATACATTATAACTTACACATCATATATACATAATAACAGGGAAAATATTGTTAAAATTACATTTATTCTTTGCAAGAAATTTGAGATTATCCATGGTTGTTGAGATACACATTTTTTGTGAAAGGACGGTATGTAAATGTAAATATTTTCATCACGTAATTTTACATTTTTCAAACTAGAACAAAGAATTTTTTGAAATTGTCATTATTTTAAAGCTGTAATGGAATTATTAACTTTATACTCAAGATCAGATTGGTCTGTATTGTTTTGTCTTGTGTTGTTTTGTTTTGGCTGTCGCCTCTGGCCCTGCCATTGTGGATGGAGGCGAGGCCTGGTGGAGTATGAATGTGACTGTATTGTCACTGTATTGTAGGCCGTCTCATCATTGTTCTCAATCAGCCCCACCACAGTAGTGTTATAAATTTGCGGATGACACTACTGTGGTGGGGCTGATTGAGAACAATGATGAGGGAGGAGGTCCTCCAGGGAGGAGGTCCTGAACCTCACCACCTGGTGCTCCCTCACTCTGATTGGGTTGTTAACTATTGTTAACTGTTAAGTGCTCAGTCACTACTCTGAGCAATATTCCCAAGGTGCAATATTTCCAATGTGCAATCCCATTCCAACGTGCAATATTTCCAATGTGCAATATTCCTTAACTGCTGCTACCATGCTCTCTACTGCACTTTTTTATCCATATGGCTCTGTTGTATATATATTTATATATTTTACTTCTTTATTTTATATTTACTACTATATTTTGCACTGAGAGTTGTCGTGTAATTTCGTCGTACTTGTATGACGACAATAAAAGCATTTGATTTGATTTTGTATTGTTGTCTAATATAACATTGTTGTGTAATGAAAAGTTAAATATTCAAATTTTTAAAAAAGATCGGTCTGTATTTGGCCCCTGACTGGTATTATCACCAGTGCATGTTTGACACCCTATTTTAAAACATTTCTACTGTGACACCAAAGAAAAACTCCAGAATACATTGCTGGACCAACCAATCCATCAGACTGAGGCTGTTGTGTTTCATTTGAGTGGTTCTTCAGACATGACCTCATTGGTCACCTGTGTATCACACTCACCAGGGCCACTAGTTTCTCTCGATCTTCTGCTTTGCCAACATTGCAGGTGGTCCCAGTCACTTGGATGCTCTGGCTCTGCAGCAGCGCCACAGCTCGGTCTACATTGGCCTGGCGCCGGCTGCTCACCACCACATGGGCTCCTCTCTTACCAAGAGCCTTAGCTGCAGCCAGACCAATTCTAAGAACAATGAAATAAGATCATTAACATTTGGGATTTACATTACATTACCGGTAACTACACCTGCGGAGGATGGTGTTTTGGTGGTGGTGGAGTGTGGGTGTTTCTCCCTCCAAGCTCGGGTCCTCTACCAGAGGCCAGGGAGCTTGAGGGCCCTGTGCAATATCCTTGCTCTTCCTAGAACTGTGTTTTTCTGGACCAAGATGTCTGAGGTTGTGCTAGGGATCTGCTTAAGCCACTCCTCCTGTCGGGGGTCACTGCCCCAAGTGCTCCGATCACCTCAGCCACTACTGTCACCTTCACTTCCAAGGCTTGGTATTTCTCTTGTTCTTTTTCCTAGATGTTCCCATCACTTAGTATTGCAACATCCACTTTCCTCTGCCCTTTATCTACCGCCACCATATCTGGCTGGTTCGCCATTACCGTCCAATCAGTCTGTATCTGGAAGTCCCACAGAATCTTCGTTTGGTCATTGTTTACCACCTTCAGAGGCGTTGCCCACTTTGACCTTGGGCTATCCAACCCATACTCTGCACAGATGTTTCTGTAAACTATGCCTGCCACCTGATTACGGCTTTCCAAGTAAGCTCTTTCCCTGCCAGTATCATACCACCTGCAGTTATGTGCTGGATTGTCTCAGGTACCTCTTTGCACAACCTACACCTTGCGTCCTATCGTATACATGTGAATGCCATGATTCCTACCCATCTGTTGATGCAGTGATGATGGCCACCTTCCCTGTTAGGCTGCTCTGAGACATACTTCTGTGACCAGCAACCTGGTGGATCCTAAGGCACCTGAGAACACTCCTGAACATCCCCTGAGGACGAAGAGAAGAGACGGACTGGGTTAAATGCAAACACAGGGACAGTATGTGAAAGATCGGGTCAACTGTCAAGTATGAAACTACCATCAAACTAACTGATCGGTGATGACGTCAACGAAGAGCGATTACAGAGTATTTGTCCAACAATCGGACTGTTAAACAGGACAGTGTAATGGCAGATCGTATAATGGCAGAATTTGAGAATGAGATTGTACAAGTGTGATTCGGGATTCTCTCAACCTGGACGTGCACGTGAAGCTCGAACGAATAGATCGAAAATTATCTCACTTCTCTGGCCTTCTTCTCTTATCTTGAAGACTTCTCTGTGAAAAACACCAACATACTTCAGACTTTCAGTACCAAGGGTTCACGGAACACCTCCGCCTTGAGTCTGTTCCGGGTAAAGGTGCCTGTCAAAATAAAAGCCTCCAACTGGTTTTAATGCCCACATTAAAAAAAATGTTGAAAAAAAAATGCGTTTCAGTACTTTTAGATTAAGTTATTGTTTTGATGAGTCTCTGTTTCTTTTTGTGAAAATCTGAACACAAAGCGCATATTGATATGTATTTGCCTCTTCATGGCTTCGTTCTTTTAGCTCTAAAATATAGAGTTATAATCAAATCTGTAACTGGAAAGTAGTGTAAGTAGTCCATTATCTGTAAATAAAAACGAAATACAACTGTCATGCTTAGGGTGTTTCCTAGGCAACATAGATATATGGAGCGTGACAGTTTTATTTGTAGTAATTGCTGTGTGATATCATAAAAGTGACGTGAAAGCAAAATTTAAATTAATGCAATTTAGAGAATAAAAGTGTTTGTTAGAATCCATATAATCATCAAGAATACCCATTTAGAATCCTTAAACAAATAAGATTGTATCCAGTCAAACCACAAAGCCATAGACAATATTATCCGAAATAAAAATCCAAATATCTTTCAAATATCCGTTTATCTTATGCAGGCAATGTGCAAAACTAACTCTTGGAATTATTGTTTTATGCAAGTTATCAAAATTCGGAACTGATTGAACGCAACTGGCGCTACCGAGCTACACAGCAGCGTGTTTCCCCGCACTGCGGAAATCTACTCGATCTACACTTTGCTGGATCGGCAAAAGCCCGTTCACTTTCAAGGCTTGTCATTTGTGAAATCAGTTAACTCTGTAAACATCTGAGTGGGCGGAGTCTATGTTGTTGTCATCGCCGACGATGATTGAACGCCGACGGTCACCGATTTTCAAGACTGAAAGAAGTGGCTTTACGTATCATAGGAGTGTTCCCGGTGCTAAGTTCGCCTGGGAGGAGAAAGACGCGAGGTATTTTTTTACTAGAAGTTTGGATTTTGGTGCTAACGAGCAAATTCTATTAAGTGATATTACCCGGCGGTGCCATTGTTGTTTTGAGCATTACGTTAGCCTTAACAGCAGACGATGAAGACGAGGACAGCATATCACTTTACATTAGCTAGGCCGCGACAGCATAGCACTCATTTTTTACGTCTTGGATGGTTTAATGTTCTTTATTTAAACTGGGCGGTGAAAGCATACTCGGTGTTACAACGTATCTTTAATTGTGTGGTTAGAGGTTATTCATCTGCGAGGCTATGCTAAAATTAGCACGAATGGGCTACATTTAACGTAACGTTCACTGGGCGTGGAAAGGCTGGACAGGTGTTAGCCTACCGCTGAATACCTCTCATTTCAAACGTGGATTTATAACGGTGGAGTCGAGGTTTGGCTTGCTGGCAAGAAAGTGAGGAAACCATTTCTTTGTGATTTGTAGATTTCTTATGAAGGCGTAGACGACGCCGTTGTGGGACTCCAAATGTATTCTCGGCAGACGCAGCTGTGCTCCGGCACCGACCGACTCATCCCGGAGACGAACCTCGACTGATCTAAATGGACGAGCCAGACTAACCAGGACACGAGTGATAGGTTCTCTGAGACATAGCTGCACAGTTAGCAACCATGTCTGTCTCTGTAAGTACCATGTTTGTGTCTTTGTGTGTGCAATTGACTTTACACATTTGTCATCCATCAAAACTGATCAAAATTACGATATAAATAAAAGACTTGGACGGTGCATGTTTACAGAAGTCAAATATAAAGTCTAGATTATGTTTTGTCTTGATCTGCATTGCCTCCATTACAGCTGTGAAGGGGTCCCACATGGCTGAGCAAAGCTTAGTCGTCCCCCAGGGGGTTGGTTTAGAGAATGAAAGGGGGCCTGACTCTTTGGCTTTGGATTGGCAATTAAACCCCAAACGGCAAGGGACAGATGTGCCTCTCCTCCCATCCCCCTCCCACTCATCCAGCTCATTAACATTAAGCCCTTATGTCCATTTGGTCATTGATCCTCTTTGACTGCATATCTTTTCTCCATACTTCACAATAACTGACATGTGAATTATGTGTTAGTCTTTATGAGGATAACTTCTGCTAGTGTTTTTTTTGTCCGTTTCTCTTACTGCCACGCTCTCATTCACATGTACATGGTATGAGATCTTCCCCGTTCTCTCCTATTCACTTTCCATTCAACAGCTTGAACAATTGGGGCTTTTGATAGTCATCACTTGCCACTACCATGTTAATGTGCTTGTTTGTGTTTTGTATCCAGCCATAAAACACTACAGTGTTTCCCATTAATAATATAGACAGCCGTGGCACCATACAGTCTCATAACATACTCAAATGTGCCTACTTGAGACTGTATGACTTGATTTTACACAGCAGGATATTTGGATCTCTTGCATGCAAAGCATTTTGTTTTTTCAAACAATGAAAAGAACATAGCTTTCCTGACACTTGATCTACCTGTGCTAACATGGGGCTAGTCTTCAACCCAGCGACCCACTACATTCACCAACATAAAGGTAATGTAGGGATTAGGAAATGTAATGTAGGGATCAGTAATGTACCCCACAATCTTCTATTCTCTTCTAATTTTATGTTTGTCCCTTTACAGTTTCAACAAATCACTGTTTGCACCCTCTTGCCAAGTAAAGTTGACCAACCACGTTTTTATTACTGAGAGACTAACAGAAATGCAGAAGATCAGCGTGATTTAATTCCAATATTTCTGTAAAACACGCAATGAAATGATCAATTTTGCATAGTAATTAAAAACTGAGTGTAATTGTGATATTTCTGGAGAATGCTAATATACTTGGTTGATAACTGATGTACACACCATTGAATTTTTTTAGATATTACATTTTCTGAGTTGGAAAGAAATTGTATTGCAGCCTTTCATCATAGTGTCTTTCAATAAACACAGGTTCAAACATGTAGATTTATTGAAGAACCGTAAAATAACTGAATAAACACTTGCCAATAGGCCAACGCATGTGAAAATATGTTGGAGTGATGTTGGATGGAACTTTTAGACTAGATTAGATTCCTTTATTAGTCCCACTCAGGGAAATTTCCTGTAAATTTATAGTAAGCATTTTTTTTAAATTCAGCTGATATATTTGTATCTGCTTAGAAGGTATTTTCTTGTCTTCATATGATGAAATGTATTTGTCTCTCCTCAGACGGTTTTGGCAAAGGCATTATTTGACAACACTGCGGAGAGCCCGGAGGAGCTGGCTTTCCGTAAGGGTGACATCCTCATGGTTCTGGAACAGGAGCAGAGTGGTGGACCAGGCTGGTGGCTTTGTTCACTGCATGGCCGGCAGGGTATTGCCCCTGCCAACCGCCTCCGTCTCCTTCAGACTGCCCCTCCCCCAGCATCAGACCTCCGTCGTGGTCCCAGCGAGGACTCTGTGTACTTGTCACCCAGTGCTCCACTGGCCCGGTCTACTGTCAGTGCAAGTGCTGAAGATGTTGATGGAGTGTATCGATCCCCGCCAGCTGTGGGTGAGGGTCGTGGAGCTGGAGCCGTGTCAAGGCCTGGGGAGCTCCGCAGGGTTGAAGGGGGGCGTCCACGCTCTCACTCTAGCTCTGGCACTCGGCCCCGACCCGACTGGGATATTGGGGTCACAGGGCGTCCACGCTCACCCTCCCTAAGAGGAAGAGGCACAGAAATGTCAGGAACACTTTATCAAACGCCAGTAAGTCCAATACCTCCGGGGGTTCAACATGTCAGACAACCAGGAACTCTCTTGGCCTCAGAGTCTGTTTACCTCTCACCTAGTGGAGTGCCAAGGGCAACTGACGATGTGCAGGACATGACCTATTTAGTTCCCCGAGAAACTGATGACTGTTATCTGGTGCCCAAAGGTACTCCTCTTGCGGGTGACGAGGTGTACCAATCTCCAACTGGAGCAGTGGTTTGTTCTAATGGCCCTTCTCCTGTCAGTGGAACAGTCACAACCACCCACCCCAAAGTCAGCCAGGATACACCAGGGATGTACCAAACACCCACGCCTGTCGGAGCAAATCTTCATCGGAGTCCAGCTACAGTTTTGGCTCACCAGCATTCATCTCAGTCATCCCCTGCCCAAGGATCTCCTACACCTCTCCCCAAGGTAGTCTCACCTAATTCAGCTGTTGCCAGGGGCAAGCCTGGTCTGGCTAGCCACCGGGGATCTCCTTTACTGCTCAGAGCAGGACAGGTCAGGGTTCCTGGATCACCAAGTTCTCTCCGTAAACCACCACCTCCGGCACCTCCAGTAAGGGGCATCACAAGGAAAGATGTACAGAAGTCAGCCACATCGTCAGCTGATTCCAACTCTGTCATCAAACCCAGCACACAGTTTGCTGCTGCAGGGCATGAACATGACAAACAAAGAGCAAGCAATGGCCTGGAGAAGAGTAACAATGTGCAGAAAAAAAAAGAAACACAAGACTTCCCAGATGCCGTCGATGATCAGGTGTGTAAAAGTTGTAAATAGTTTGTTCCTACTGTCATATACAGTACAGGCCAAAAGTTTGGACAGACCTTCTCATTTAATGTGTTTTCTTTATTTTCATGACTATTTACATTGTAGATTCTCACTAAGGCATCAAAACTATGAATGAACACATGCGGAGTTATGTAGTTAACAAAAAAAGGTGAAATAACTGAAAACAGGTTTTATATATGCATTACATATGTGTGTGTGCGTGTATGTAT
>JAPTHA010000011.1:296971-330349 GCA_029814585.1 Gymnapogon annona | reverse complement strand
CACATACTGTAAAATTTCTCTTCTTTTTTGCCGATTTTCATTTATCTTAGGAGTTGGATGCGAATGACTTGGTTTGGGCACAGGGTTAATCCTGAGTGTTACTGGAAAACTAATAACAATACAGCTCTGGCCAAACGATATGCAGTTAATATTAGGCAGTACTTTGCAGTTACAAACATTGCAACATGTTCAAAGATAATTATACACATAGTCTTGTCCATAGTCTAATTTACTGAGATTTGAATGATGCAGAATTGCCATTACAACATATTTCTACATCTTTCACTACTGTTGATGTGTACAACAGATCTTCACTTTTTCTTTCCCACATTTTCTTCATTTGTGGTCTTTTAAGGTTTATGATACTCCACCCAGTGGCAGGTGGCAGCGTCCAGTTCCAGCTTCCCTCAATGAGAATGATGGGATCTATGACACACCACGCAGTGTCCCACCACAAACAAACTGTGAGGCAGAGGTAAAGACCAATGTGTAATTCTTATTGACAAAATAGCATTCACGTTTGTTGGCATGTGTTGTCTATAATGTTGTTTCTAAAAATCCTTAAAGTCTGAACATTCACTGCCCTGTGCCTGACATTAAACTGTGAGATGTTGCCAGTTTTCTAGAAGAAGATTCAAAACAGTACCAGTAAAAACGATCAACCATTGTGTTCCCACAGAAGACAGTGTTACTCCACATTTGTTTGTGAGATTAAATGATACTTGTAATGAAATGAGACTAAGTCTATTGAGACTATGCCAAGCAGGTGTGTTATATTCATGTCTGCACAAGCGAACTCTTAAAGGAGTGATGACTATCAAAAACCTTCTCACCATCTCTTTCCACATTCTTCCCTGCCCCCCCTCCAAGGCGAGGCCACACCTGTCTCTGTCTACACTGGGAGCCTGTCTATCCAGTCCACATGCTACTGCTATTTTTTCCCATTCACACCCATCTGTTAGGACCATGCCAAGGCCATACCGCCACCACCAGTAGTAGCACCACCCTGCCCCCAATGCTTTCCTTCAGTGTTACTTGAATACATATGCCAGCTGCTGGATGATTTTTTTTTTCTTTGCCTCTAATGACTGTATTTAGATTGCAAACTCGTGTCTGCTGGCCTCTTTTGGTTTACTAAGTGACTCCGTAATGCACTTATTTTAGTCATTCTACATGGGAGGTTTTAAAGGAGACTAGCTTCTCTGTAATTCAGGGTAATGTGGGAAATGGTACAGAATGGAAAAATGGGAGTCAGGGACATAGCACCTCAACTGTTTTAGAGTGACAAACTGAGTTAGACAGTGTTGTGAGGATACTTGTAATATCTGTGACGTGTAGATAAGTGTTGAAGTGGCTGTTGTGAAGTGAAACCACATTTTTCTGGATGAGAAACAAGAATATTTCTTTGCTGCCAGTGGCCACTGTTGATATTCCTGTGGGGTTTTAGCACCAGTGGTATCAGTGAGCGATATTCCATAGGAAATTACTGCAAATTTGTCTATTAATAGTGATGAAATGTCAAAGATGTAATTACAAGGACTAAAAAAATGTGTTTGTGCTCTGTAAAGAAATTAATAGAAAACAAAAGCATTTAACAGTTTTTATATGTGCATTTGTGGCCAGTAAAGAATATGGACTCTAGGCAGCTGTGGCTCAGGGGGGTGAGCAGGTCATCCAATAACCTATAAAGGATAGGTCCAATGGTGGTTGGAGAGGCTGTTGGCAACCATGTTTCCATCCGCCTGACCAAGGACAGCTCTGGCTGTAGATGTAACTTACTGCTATCAGTAAGTGAATGAATATTTTTTTTGTACCCAGAAAACCACTATATAAATCCAGTGTATTGGTATTATTATTACTAATATAAAGTCTCTATGTAAATTAGTAACATTGATGAATTCAGTGAATGACTTTTTTTAAAAATAGAGCCCCTCTGAACTTTTGAGGGGTTTCTGTTGTCAGACATGCAGGTTGTCTTTAAAAGTTTTGACGCTCATGGTACCTAATTATAGTTGGTAGTACCATCAGTACCAACAACAAATTATCAGTACCAACAAAAACAATACCTCCAGTGTATTTTTGCATTGCACAAGACAGTATTTTTTCCCCTCTCTACATGGACCAGAAATGGTTCAGAAGTGTCAATTAAAACAATGCTGATATAATATTGGTTTGTTTCCTGTAGGAATGATCGTTTTGTGTCATGTCTTTTAGGTCTATGATGTCCCCACTGTTGTCCTGAATGTGTCCAGCTCAGATGTGCAGCACAGCAGCTTAGTGCCCAATGAAGTGGACGATGATGTCTACAGTGTCCCCACTCTCCCAGGAGTGCCTGTTGGACCCGGGGAGTCCGCCAGCAGCCTTTCTGGGGACGATGCTGTCCATGTGGGTCAGGTTCATTGTGCCCCGAGTCAAGAGAAAAGACGTAGTGGTGGAGATGAGCCTGACTGTGGTATCTATGACATGCCTGCTTTGACCACAGAGGTCCTCCCACACTCTTCGTCGTCATCATCCACCTCAACTCGCAGACTCTCTGTTTCTAGCAACGGTTCGGGCGATGTGCAGTGGAGAGCTTCTCTTTCCAGCCTCGTCCATACAGTGCTCAGCACAGTCTCATGCTCTGCCTCTGGTCTGTCATCACGAGATCTTGCTTCCTCACTGGCAGATATTTTGTCCACGTGGAAAGCCAGTCACACCGGGGATCCACCACCGCCTCTTCAGCAGGCTTGGGCCCGTCTGTCGGACTTACTGCCTGCGTTATCTGCCATCGGTAATGCTCCTCCATCTGACGGCCTCCTCACGTTAGTCCAGCGTTCTCTTGAGGAAAGCGCACTTCTCTTACAGGCCCAGAGTCGGCCCCGCCTGCCTTCTCAAGAATCCCTGTCCCGTAGGCCATTGCCTGCCCTTCCGCTGCAAGATGGGGTATCATCTGGGGGTGGAATGGGCTCTCGGAAAGGCAGCTGGATTCAAGAAAGGCCTCTGCCTCCCACCCCTCAGCCTGCCTTCCCCTTGCTACCTGCTCAGTCCGCAGTGACAGTTACAGTGGGCCCCAGTGAAGGAGAGGACGACTCCAGTAATGAATACGCAGGGATCGGTCTCACTCCCATCCCTGCACCAGTACCTGCAGGAGACAGTGTTGGATATGTCAAGCTGCAGGTCAGTTTTCACACTGAAATTTTTTCAAGTTTGCCTATTTTTGTATGACCTTAAAATGTGTCAAATCAGTAATGTGAAGCATGTAGGAGGATCTGATTAAAGATATGGAATATTATAATCATGATTCGTTTGACTTAAATCACATGAATGCGAGAGTCATTGTATTTCTATTACTATTACTCTGTAGAAACACAAACTACAATGAACTGGTTGTCATGGATTACGTTCTATAAAATAAACAAGTGTCTTTATAATTTTTAGGTGTTGTATTAGCAGGTACTTTGCTGTGGCTAGTCATAGTAAAACCACACATCACCTCTTGTCTTTGGTGTGTGTGGTCAATGGCTGCGCTAAAGAGCTGTCTGGAATCATCCAAAGTCTGAACTTTCACAAAACTATGGATCAACAAACTGGAACCATAGAAAGCTCTATACCATGGGCTTTATTTGTACACCTATAAGCCCTAATTGAAAAGTAAATACTGCAGTTAATATATTTACCGTGCTCATAACAAAGGTAGAAGAATGACTATGATAATTGTCGTAATGGTTTTCTCCCCCTGCCCAAACTTGGACCATTCCGGTAAACATGGCTTTTCTCTCCGGTCCACATCAGGGCAAACCTGATCTGCCTCCTAATGCAGTGGCTGAAAACGGACAGACGCACACTATCACTGGAGAGCTGAGGGTAAGTCTGTGTTTTTTGTTTTGTTTTTTCGCTTTAATGGCCAAGTCCATAAGCTTGGCTCCCACAGCGCAGCACACTTCTGCAGCACAAAAACAACACAGCAAGTCCACACAGATAAGTCATTGATTCCCTGTGCATTGACAGTGTGCTGTGTTTACTAATTAGAACTGTGACTGGTGAATCAGCTGGCAGGGCCCACTTGTTTGTCCTCAGTAGTTTACAGATATTTAACCTACACAATTGTGGCACATTTGATTTCTTATAACTTACGAGTGACTGCTGGAGTCAAACTGTCTTGGTACAGTTGCTTGAAATCCTTGAGAATGCTTGAATTTTATTGTGTTTTCAAGGTCAGAAAAGTGCTTGAAATTTTGTGATGTTGATTAATTTTGATTAACTCTGTCAAGTTAGATGCCAAGCCAGAGTGACTTACAGGGATGGGGTGTGTTTAGTAAATGACGGTTTGTCCAAGAAAAAATATTTTCAGGTGTTCTCAGGTTGACTCTAGGTACATATTTATCTTAATCTTTGTCTTGGTGCGAGTGTGTGTGTCTGAAGATCATGGTGTGACTTCTTTCTTTGGGGGTGGGGGGTTTTGTATTATAAAACATTAATTATATATTACTATATATTAATTATGAAACAGAATTTTAGAGGGTTGCAGTTTAATACAACACACATCTTTGTGATAAAAATTTATATAAAGTAATCAAAATTATTTGTATTCCAGTACATATGTATTTGACCCCAGTGATAAGGTGAAAACAACCCTTAAAACTGCTTGAATCTGACCTTAAAATGCATAATTTAATCTATCTTGTGTGTTCCGTCTGCTGAAGTCATATTTTTCCCTACCACTTAACATACATTTTTGTCTCCTCCTTCCTGGATTCCTTGGTTACGCCATTCAACAGCCAACAAGAGGTCACTTGTAAATCTTACACAGTCTTGTCTTGCATAGAGAGGAGACTACAGGACAATAAGTGACGGGACAGCAGGGGTGTTCTTTCAATGGAGCCTCTGGCTCATTTTCTCTGTGTCTTACTGACTTTTCATTCAGTCCAAGGCTCTGCACAACCTCAACTTTTAATCTACTTTAGATCGGCTTGACTAACTAGACATGTGTTCTAGTTGACTTGAAGTGAACAGGTGCATTTGGGGTTTTGCAGAACCAGTCCACTTATTTTGTTGTGTAAATAAAACAAACTTCCACAGACTTGTGGGAAAAGACTAAGGCATATAATGTATCTTTAGTATAACACAACTTCTTCCTCTTCTCCTCATGTCTCCTGCCTCAGTTGACCCCATCGCCTCCTCTCCCCGTCTCCCTGTCCCTGGAGGATTCAGAGCTCCTGTCCTTCTACTCATCTCAGAGCCTTGCTCACCTGTCCTGTCTGGCCGATGCTATTGACGTGCTCTTTAACAGCGTGCAGGGAAACCAACCACCGCGCATCTTTGTGGCCAGAGGAAAAAGTCTCATCGTAACGGCTCACAAGCTGGTGTTTATTGGAGACACACTTTCCCGCCTCCTTACATCCGCTGACCTCCGGGCTAAGGTTTGTAGGATGTTTTGCATAATTTCAGCCTATTCATGACAAAAAAGGAGCTACAACAACTTGTTTGGTGACTATGCATGTATTTAGAAAGACATCTCTGGATGCGTTGGAGGGCTAATCATGCCATATTGGTTATCTTTTTTCCAGACTGTTAACATAATGTATGCAAGACGTGTTCATTGTATTTTGTCATTATTTTTCCTCTCACCAGATCACCACCTCAGGAGGACGACTCTGCCAAGCCTTAAAGGCAGTTGTCGTAGCAACAAAGGGCGCAGCACAAAACTACCCATCAGTTTCTGCCACGCAGGATATGGTGGACCGCGTGGCCGAGCTGTCGCAGCAGGCAGCCGGCTTCTCCACTCTGCTCCAGCGTCTGGCAGAAATCTCATGATAGTTCCTCTCACTAGTGTAAAGAAAAGCCAACTGTTTACACTACATAAGTCTTTTGTCTTTGAAATGCCTTATTTGTTGTTGACCCTTTCGTTCTGGTGAGTGGAGTGGAGTGGAATGGATGCAGACGAAGTGAAGTCCTGTCTGCAGCTGTTGCTAAACCTGGATCATGTGTTGTTTGCCTTTTGTTTCTAGAGCGACTGCTGTGCTTTGAAGCTGGGCACACGTGTCAATTTGAGTGTTAACTTATTGAATATCAGAAGCACCTCTGTGACTTTTTTTGCAAACTGTTTATCTTGGGACCTTTATTATTTGCCATATTTCCTTTCATTCACATGATCTCCGTTTTCCTTCCTTCCTCTATTTATTTAGCCAAAAATAGCTCAGAAGGAGGCCAAACATCCTGATTCTAGCCCACTGTTGACTGTGATACCTGAAAGGCCTTTTGTGATTATTGTGGTGCTGTCGAAACAGCATGTGTTTTGAGTTTCATATCTGAATAAGGGATGTGGAGACTCCGCCTTCTGTCCTTAATATTCTATGTGATGTGCTTGTGTAGATCCATTTTCAAGAAACGGAATCCTCTTTGTAAGGATCTTAAACACCTCTCAGTACATTCTTTCAGTTTCCATATATGCAATCCTTGTGGAGGAAGACACAAATTCTGCGTTGCGTGGGAGAGATCATACCTGTGATAAGAGTAATGATCGTTGATGAAAAGTTGCCTCATCCTGTTCTTTCCCACGTTCACATGCTTGCATCAGGACGCACAAGTAACCTGTTAGCCAAGTCTGCCTGCCTGAACTTGTCTTGTTATGATTCCTTCATCATATATGTTCGGTTTTCATCGGCTGTAAATAAGCCTGTCTGCAGTGTTTACCAACTGCTTCCACATCTGTTCTCCGTTTCAGACCTTGACATTCCTGTCTGACCTCTGCCCTCTCATTAAGTCTTTACCAAAAACGTGAAATGCAGTAGACTGGACATTGTTGCATTAAATGACAAATCCGCACAGACCTGGAGTATTACCCTCAAGATGCGTTGGTATGGAGGCCCAGAGGTCCTAAAAAGTGACATTTTTGTAGGAGTGGTCATTGTTTTTGTACAAATAACATGACTGATTATTCAGTAAGAACATGTTCATTATGTTTTCCCAGGTAACTTGTGTAGACAATTACAATAGTTTTGCACAAGATATAAAGGTCTGACTTTTTGGGACTAGGGGTCCATATTCACCTATAAGGAGATATACTAGCTGTAGTCTCCACAAATCATTGCCAGTTTTGCTTAAGCTACTCCTATTTGTTTTTCAGATCCAAGTCAGTATCATCAGGGCTCAGTATAATCGTTTTCACAGTTGTGACTGTGATGAGTATTCCCATGCTGTCCTAGTTACTCTACAACAGCGCCGCTTTGTGGAGAGTTAAAGACGTTAACCTGCCTGAGGGGAAAAAGGCTGCAAACTGCAGATGAGAGCATGAGTAACAAGTTACCCATAGCTATATATTTATTATTGTAAGATTTTTTAAATGTGTTTTGCTCTCCTGTTTGCATGGCTTTAATTTGCTTAAATTTTATATATGCACAGTGCACCGGGGTTGATTTTTACATGGTGAAACAACAATTTTGGGAAAATATATTAAGTTTAGATTCAAAGCTATGACTATTTCTTTTGTACAAGAACATTCTTTTTTACACTACTTTGACTCATTTGATTCTGTTATCCTTTGTTTACTGAGGTGCAACTTTTTTCTACAGTAACAGACCTACAGCGCTGTCCTTAAAACACTACGTGTAATGGCCGTCTTGTATTCCCGTTCAGAATGCACAAATGCAACTTTTGCAAATAAACAAATGTGTTTGGATTATGTGTCTGAGTTTTTCAGAAATGTAATTTATTGCAGGGAAAACCCGCGCACATGAGAACTGCCGGTGCCCTATATCGGCCCTTACGGAATTCGTACATGCCGAGCGTGTCCGGAAAGTGCCGAGTAGTGACGCTGAGCAGCAGCCGTAGCGACGCTTGTTGGAGTTTAGACAAGCTGAGGGAGCAAAATGGCGGACGATGATATTACGCTTGATGGAAAACCTCTACAATCGCTCCGAGTCGCGGATTTGAAAGCTGCACTGGAGGAAAGAAACCTTCCGAAAAGCGGACAGAAAAACACACTAATAAAGCGACTGAAAGGGGTAAGTTTGCAGCCGCATTAAAGGCTTGTGTCGAGTCTTGCTAAGTTCAGCTGCAGCAGTAGACGTTGGGGGTTAACATTAGAGGCCGTAACGGTGTGTAGGTTTGAAGCGGGAATACATAAATCGACTGGTAGACATTATTGCTCTTTAGCGGCATGTTTACTTGTCGGTTAGTTATACTCCACAGCACAGTGGCACTGTTTACTAACCGAACACTAGAGATGTGTAACTAGTCGATGCACCGTGTTGCACACAGTTAAAGTGTGCACCTGTCAAGTCAAGGCCTAAGCTGTGTGTAAGCGAGCGAACGGCCGCACACAGTGTACAGTACACCACCGGGGTCGCGCGCTGTGAGTGGGTCCACGGGGGCGCGCTTCTGCAAGTAAACACATTTACTTGACGCTTTAGTCGGTTTCGAGATTGATTTTGTCAATTTTCTCACCGTCATTGTTACGTATCTTGCATTCATTAACAACACCGGTGTACTATTTGAAAGATAGCTTATGAACAAAAAATAAATTAAAAGAACAGTTTCTGTGTACATGCGTTGTACATTTATGGCAACACAATAGCCACATTCAGGGCAATAAGTTTACCGTTACTTGACTAAAGATATTAGTCACTTTACATAGATTCAAAACACTTATTTGGTGTTGGTCTGCGTTGCAAATTAATGTTCCATAAAACCTTTGACACAAGGCTGCCTCCCGAGTACCGGCGTACAAGTCACTATGTTCGATTCAATCTGACCCATAAAGAAACTACTGTGTGATATTTTTTCTGATGACGGGTCACGTTGTTATATATTATGTTACCTATACCAGAATAAATGATTAGCTTATTATTGTTTGTGTGCTTTGGATATATGTGTATCATGCGTTTTTAACATAATGTTCGATAATAATCTTCTTGTTCCGTTGATGGACGATTGTTCGAATTGATATTCACACTGGTATTTTGAATGTTGTGTTTTTGTTGTTGTTTTTATTTCGTATATGATTAAATAGATTAGCCTCAAGTCATGATCGTCTCACAGCACTATGTGATTGGTTACGTGTCAGGACTGCTAGCCAATCACCACCGAAAGGGAAAAACTATATATGCTATTATCATTATTATCAATTCAAATCCATGTAAAACCTGACAATATTACGGTTGCATGAATTGGCGAAGAACTCAGAGTGTGGACATCATAGTTGACAGAATCAGATTTTTTTTAAAGAAAATGCGGATACTTTTCTGACCCGTTTTTCAAATGTGCACTTTTTTCCTAGTTCAGTGATACAAATTAAAATTTTGACCCAAAAAAATAAAAAATGAAAGAACAATAAAAAATGCAAACGTGTTGCTTTCTATGTTTTTAGTGTGACCGAATCCATATTATTAGCAGACCCTATTGGCTGGATCAGAATATGGCTTTTTGTTGATTAATTAACTGTTGAGGCTGACACTGTGATATTGGTTTGACTTTCTGTTCTAATGTTAAATATTGTAGAATCATATTCAAATAATCATATTGAACATTTTCAGCAATAGACTCATCCCACCAAAGTGCAACACTGAACATCACAGGAAATCCTTCCTGCCTGTGGCAATCAAACTATACAACTCCACTCTTCAACAGCAACAATAATAATAACAATAAAAATAACGACACTTGACAAAACCTGCACATCATGTATATAGTCCAGATTACACAAAAACTTTTATATATTCTTTATTTTTATAAGCATATTTGTACCTGTGTAAGTATATGTTTATTATGTATTTTTATGCATATGTGGGTACGTAGATTGCATATACATATAGGTATATATATTTCAAATATTGATAACTCTTGCATTCTATATAATGTTATATACTAAATAGCGTATTATATAGTTTTCGCAAGTATTGCTGTTTTTTCCCTTTCCTTAATTTCTTATTTTTATCTTTATATTGACACGGAGCACTTGTAAACAAACATTTTCCCTCAGCATTAATAAAGTACTTAGATTCCGATTCTGAAACTCAGACAGTTGGTCAAAATAACACCGTCAACACATCACTTGCAATTTATGGGTTTTTCAGCTAATCTTTGTTTTTCAGACTGAAAAACAAAGTTCAAAGTATGAACAAAGTATTTGTGTTTGTTGTGGCATTATCAAACTCAAGAAAAGGTGCCATTTAATTTTCAAACCCCACTGCTTCTGTCTCTATCAACTTATCACTTTCTTTGACAGTGATACTTGATTCCTTCTGTTGCCATCGTTCAGACCCTATGCCCTGGGTCATTTTTAGGTGATATAGGAATATCTTAAAGCAGAAATACTACAAATACGGCACCTATGGTTGTTATGTGAAGTAATTTTGGCAATGGGAAATGTATTTTATATGCTGTTAATATTTTTTTTTTCTCTTGAGCAGGCTCTGATGCTGGAAAACCTGCAGAGGTCATCATCCACTCACAGCGGACTGCAGCCCAACTCACAGGTTAGAGCACATTAATAGACAGAATTGTATTTATAAACAGGATTATTGTCCTGTTCCTTCCATTCATGTAGCTGCTGCTCTTAGTTTTTATGATTTTTACATGGATTACAGGACACAACTGTTTGGTTTCATCTGTTGTGTTCTAGATAGGAGAGGAGATGTGCCAGAACAGCTTCATCAAACAGTACCTGGCCAAGCAGCAGGAACTCCTCCGCCAGAGACTGGAGAGAGAGGCCCAGCAGGAGGAAGAAGCTGAAGGTGGGATCCACAGAGTCACACATCAGCTACTTAAATAGTGGTTGCTGCATGCACATAGATGCAACCCATTTCCATCCATTGTGTACCACTGCTGGAGATTAGCCTGGCACCTTCCCATATCAACCTGGAAAAGTGTTAGTAATGAAAATTGGTAGTGAACAGATTCTGTATCACCATTTTTAAACATGGACTTGTTCATCTTGAGACTCAGACTTACAAAAAACATTACAGATTGCCATACAGTATAGTATTTGTGACCTTTTCAATGTCAAAACAGAGGTTTTGGTGTGCTTTTTTTTACCACTTATGTACTGTGCCACATTTGTTTTAGATCACTGCAGAGTGGAAGATGCACTGGCAAAATAGTGTCTGGAGAGAAGTTGTTTTCACAGCATGTGCGCACAAGGAACAACCGTGGTATTAAAAGGACTAAATCGCTATAAATAAAATGCCACATAAAAATGTGTGTCTTTTTAAAACTGCATTTTCAGCTTTTAGTTTGAGCTCTGTTTGTTCCTGTAGAGCACCTTCTTAGAGCTATGCTACATTTCGTCTGGCAGAAAATGTATATTTTTGTGTCTTTCTAATCATCCCTTTTGATACATACAATATATTTGTATTGTTGATGTGTTCATTACTTTCACATGCTTGGACATGTTAGTGTGTGTTGACACACAGGCTTCAGGATTCAAGTAAGTCCTGTGCTTCACGTAAAACATACTGCTCTTTGTTCATCTGTGATAGAAAGCCCAACAGTGGCAGAGGACGATGACGACCATTCAGAGGACAATGACAGCTCTGCTGATGTCTCGGACAAAGTGAGTAATGTACACACACTGCACAGGAAAGTTAGGAAACAACAATGGTGTATTTTGTAACCCTCATGCGCTTGTGATAAGAACTTCCTTATTTGTATTCTGGATTCTGTCAAGTATCGTAAAATATGTTGTTTCTGAGGCTGAATTTCAGTATCTAAGGAGTAAATGTGGTCAGTGTCAATGCACACTGCAGTCACGGCTGTAGTACTTGTTTAGTAATGATGTTCACCTTCAGGTTGTGGAACTAAGAATGACTGTCATGTAGTCACCAACTGCTTTGAGTGAGTATTAAAATGGAAGTGAGCCGAAAAATACAACTAAAGATTTGTACCATGATGTGCATCTTAAAAGGAGTATTGAAAATGTAACTGTGTCAGAGCAGAGAATGTTGCTCATTTTCTATATTCTCACTGATTGTTACAACCATGTGTCATGGCGAACTCAGGGTGAATTATTCCATTGGTATAGTGTGATATATTTCCATCTCCTAGGCTTTTCCAATCTTTCTTTGAGTCAACTGTTCTTTGAGTTTTCACATATAAGTTTAAGGTTTTTTTCCATGAAATTGTAAAATAAAAGTAGAATTCTGATGTATAGCTCTACCTCAGATTGACTGTAATAACTTAGACTTCCTTTATTGTCATTACACAGACACACACAATGAATCTGGTCACGAAATGTCATAGATTGTCAGCTGATAACCCAAATAAACATGGAAATATAAAAGTGCACAGTTGCTGAAATGAATCCAAAGCCGAGAGTAACTGCAGTGAAAATATGACAACACACACAGTCAATAATAAATAAGAATAAATAAGATGGACAATGTAACTTGACCCCACAGCATCGCCTCTTACCCTCCAAACCTTCAGGAGAGCTATATGCAGGCCATGGAATGATGATGTTTAGCACTGACATAGGTTCTGGTGCCGGTTTCCATTCCCAGGAGTCCCGAGAAGGTCCAGAAGCCCAGATGCAGCGGGCCGCTTTTCAGCAGGGGCACAAAGAACCACCAGCCCCTTCTCCACCTCGCGCCGTGGCCTCCCTGTCAGTGCGTGTTTTGGGCCAGCCAGACCGTCAAAGCCTGCCCCCCATTGTGCCCCGCACCCAGGAAAAGGCGGGTACTACTGCACCCAATGAGCCAGGATCAGCCCAACCCGTCCTGCACCTCAGCCGATCGGCTGGAGTCCCTGTCTGCGATGAGGACAGTGATGAAGATGATGCTAGTGATGAAGAGAGCGAGGATGATGACTGGGGTCCTGGTCATGGTGGAGCCAAAAGGGCCAGCATTGTCCCTCCTCAGCCTCCCCAGATACCCCCTAGTATACTGTCGAGATCCAAACGCAAGCTTCAACCTCCACAGCACATCCCACCTCCACCACCTCAGGTCCAGCAGACCCCGATGCAGCTGCGTCACCCAACTCCTCCCCCTTCCCCGCCACCAAACCTGTTCCCCTTTCCTGACACTCCACCAGACAACCACGAAAGAGAAGGTCCTGAAGCTGTTGGTGGTTCAGCTTTCCCTGCTTCTCCTCTGCAGAGGCAGGACTCTGACTCAAGCTCCCGGTCTAGTAGCCCAGAGCCCCCTGTTAAATGCAGACCAGGACCCCTGTCTCTGCTTGTACACAAGATGGAGAGAGAGGCAGAGGCCTCCTCCACTGCTGACGTGTCTAGAGATCTGGCACACTCCACCACTGGCCTCAGTGAGTCTCCTATGCAGAGACTGGAGAGAAAGAGGCATCAGGAGAACAGAGGCGAAAAAGTACAAGAACAGAACCAGCAGCAGGAAAAGGAGAGAAGAAGAAAGGCACAAGAAGAGGAGAGAGAGAAGAAACATCTAGCAGAGAAAAAAAAAGAGAGGAAACAGTTAGAAGTAGAAGAAGATAAACAGAGGGAGGAGCAGAAACAAAAGAATGAAGAGAAACTGCAAGAAGAAGAGGTGAGGAAGAGGAGACAGGATACAGTTGACAAAGACCTTAAGACGAGCCAAGTGGAAGTCCCAGAGTCAGGCTCCTCATCAGATTCTGACTCCAAATCAGACTCATCTTCACATTCGTCGCAATCATCCTCCTCAGGGGACAAATCCCTTCCAGACAGACAGCTCAAGGTTAGTTTGAATGGTCCCTTCAGTTGATGATTGAGGCATTTTTTTCTCAAAATAAGATATGAAAATGCACTTCTGGTACTAGCGCGTAAGTGCTAGTACCATACAAAGAAGAACCTTCGAAATATATTTTAGAAAGATTAAGATATAGAATCTATTTCAACATTACCTTGTGGAAAACTACAAAGGAAAAGAAGGTAATTACATTTTTCCATAACAATTGACCAAAAAATAAGTCAGTGTAGTCAGGTAAGAGAGAGTCTACCTCACAATCTGATGCCCAATTCCGACAGAAAATACACACTGAGTATCTTCACCCTCTGTATTAAAACCTTTTCGTTACATTCAGATAACTAGCCTTTTATTCGTCAACACCAATGAGAGCTTGAAAGCTTTAGGTGCTGTTTTGTTTGTCTTTCATTGTGTTTACTCTATTGTCTCACAGAAGGCAGAAGCAGTTCAAGAGGCAGATGGTGATAAAAATAAGGCCCTGGGTAATGTTGGGGAGAAAGAACACCTCACCAAAAGGTCAGTACAATCACCAAAATCCATTATTGCCTCTATATCTAATTAATTGAAAACATGCTCTCCTTAAATTAAAATGTGCAATTGGGGTTCTTCTGTTTGTCACGGCATGTTGCTGTTATTACCTTGAGCTTTTTGCTGACAGTTTTGGCGGCTTGTATTGTCTTAATAAAGCTTTAAGGATTAAAGGATTAATGGCACATTTTTAAATACACTTTTTGGAATAGATTTTAAATTTTGGTGTAAATCATTATTAATACTGGTTTGTAGGAATAAAAACAGACATATTCAGAATTGAAAAGCAGAATAATTCTCTGACAGATCTGATGCGTATCATCAGTGGGCATGTTTCAGAGGTATCACCTTTAGAAATGGAGGTAACACAAAGGCATGTCCTTGTTTGTTGAACACTAAAGAGTATATTAGATGTACTATTACAGTAAAATTATAGTCGTATTTACTGTTTCAACTGGAAAGACTGCACTATTGAAGGGAAATACAATGATATTTGCTATGTTTCTATCATGTTGAATAGCACTACTGTCACTTTCTTTCAAATGGTTACTGTCACTTTCTTCTAATGGTTAAATTTACGTTAGACTTAGACTTCCTTTATTATCATTACACAGACACACACAATGAATCTGGTAACGAAATGTCATAGATTGGCAACTGATAACACAAATAAATATGGAATACCAAAGTGCAAGATTGCTGAAGTGAAAGCCATAAGTGGCTGCAGTGCTAGGTGACAACACACAGTCAATATAAATAAGAAATAAATAAGATACACTAAGATGTACTTTACATCGATGTGTTTAAGAATAAAGAATGTCCGAACCTTGGTGCATTTTCCAACCAATTGTGGTGTGCTACTACACACCAAAGTTGCCATTGAACTAAATTTAAGTTTAGTTAGAAGTTGTTACAAGTTACCAGTATGAAACAGAGCTTAAATGAAAATTATGAAATTGTGGGGGTTTTTTTAGTCCACAGTCATGGAAAACTATCTCTGCTGCCGTGAAGACTTTTGCAATGAAATATTATAGACATTGAATTTCTGGTAAGCTAGGGTTGCTTCTTGTTTTAAAGTTCTAGCTTTGGTTAGTAATTTATACCTTAGCCGTAGAGGCAGAAATATTGGACGTATTCTATGAAAAAGTTGACTTACCAGCACAAAAGTAGAAGCAACGTTGAGCACGTTGGTTACAGAACTTCCACTTTTTGTGCTCCTGTAAACAAACAAGTTGTCACTCGGTTCTTGTAAGTATAAGGGCTGTATTTATTGTCAGGCATCACTGCGGTCACCTATGGGGTCATATAGCCACTTGAACTCGTCGCCCATGTTAAACCTATGAAAACTGCATAGTAAACAAGTAAACCGGTGAGCTGCGGGTTTTGTGTGCCGTGCCTTTTACATTTTTTGATATTTATATTTTTATTTCCAATGTAAGGAAAACGACATTTTTATGGCTTTTATTTTGACAACTAATGTCATGTACTTCCTCCTAACTTCTCCTTAAGTTTTCTAAATTAAATGTTGTAATATATTACGCGATTCGGCAAACGTAAACTTTTACTTCTTGATAATCCAGGTGAATAAAATGTTTTCTTGTTAAATATTCGCGTTGCTTTTACATAGCCTTTGATTTGAAAATCATTGTCCGGAACCACTATTCATTTCCACTCGTGCTGACTTGTCGCTGGTCCCGCGAGCCAACATGGCCGTCCTGCATGCATTGCATCCCTGATACCGACGCAGTGTTCGGCAAACCAGCAGCAGGAGACGATCGTGAACGGATCGTTCTTTTTTATTATTTCGCGTTCGCGATTTTAACTCACGCTTGACCAGAGTACGCTAGGCAGAGTGTGATTTTTCTCCGGGTGGGTTTCCATTCAACGCCGGCCGTAATGCTGTCCGAAGGCAACAAAAACGGGTAAGAGTGAGCCAGAGGGCGACACAAGGCTTCAGGGTTGGTGCTTATACTTTTACAGTCCTTCACTAAAAACCAAATAGATTACATTATCCAGTCCCCGGTCGTCGTTAACGTACCGACACGACAGCTCTACCTACAGTAGGGCTGCCGGTTAGCTAGCAACCCCTTTCCTGTTACATATCATGTCATCAGTTCACAGTGGCCTGGTTTGTTGCGTGGAACACGCTCGCCCATGTGAGGTGTGGACGGCTTTTGTTGGGTGAAGGAGCAGGGAAGATTTTTAAAAGGGGGGACGGGTGTTTCTTCAGTCATCAGTGCCTGAAATAGCTTTATTAAAAGAACACATTTATGAATAATTAATGGAATCAGAATATATACTGTAATGGTGAGAATCATGCAGTCTTCTCTTTAATAGACTCAAGAATTTATCTTTCCTGGTGACCGATGTTAAGTCTTTCAAAGCAGGTAGTTGAAACATGGCTGTTTTTCCTAAAGTCAAACACTATTTCTCATTGAAAATCTGCAATTGGTTGACCGCTAGAATTCAGTTGTGTTGTACTGTTGTTTAACCCCCAGAAGGCTCTATCTGTATTTTGGCCTTTTTTGTGTGACTATGGCTGTTAATGATCCTGCTGTCATCAAGGGAGATCATTAAAGCAGACATCTGTTACCTGTGCAGTTAGTGTGAATGGGCCCTTATGTTGTGATATAATTCTCCCAGCTGGCACCAGAACTTGTTCCACCCTTGTCCTTATCTCACTCCTGTCCTACCTACCCTACGCAAGCTGACTACATGTTGCTTTTGATTGGTGACCATGTTTTGATCATGTGGCCAGTTTGATGATTCAGACTTAATATGAATGAAGTTTGTAAAGCTTGCACAGATTGAACTACCCAATCAATTCTTCATATTAACAGTGTTCTGGATGTTTTGTGAGTGGATTAATGAGGGATAATGCCTTTTATGTAGGATTTCTTCTCTGATTTCGATGTACTTCACTTTCACCACTCTTTCTTCAGCACCTGAACCTCATTAGTTGTATTTCTAGTTGACCTCCGTCTCCTTTTCACCACATCAAAGTGTGTCTTGGGGCCCCCACAGACACACGCACATTCATATACACTGACTTTGACGTCCACACCGAGGACAAATGAGTAGAAATTATGTGGGAGGCAGAGGAGAGGTGAATGCAGCCCCCTTGCATCTGCCTGTTACCAGACTCTGCAGATAGCGGAAGTTGAATGGGCTCTTCCATGTGAGCCATTACAGGCCATCCTACTTTTGACACAATGAAACCTTACTCTGGAGCTTTTTTATATCATATAGTGGTTCATATATATATATATCTGCACAACACAACTGGTGGTCCCAGTCCCATTGATAAAGTAAGAAATTCCACCAATTAACCCTGATAATTAGTGAAAACCATTTCAGGTGACTACCTCTAAAAGCTCATCCAGAGAATGCACAGTGTGTGCAAAAAAGTGATCATAGCAAAGAGTGGCTATTTGGAAGAAACTAGAATATAAAACATGTTTTCAGTTATTTCACCTTTTTTGTTAATTACATAACTCCACATGTGTTCATAGTTTTGATGCCTTCAGTGAGAATCTAAAATGTAAATAGTTATGAAAATAAAGAAAACGCATTGAGAATGTGTGTCCAAACATTTGGCCTGTTGTGTGTGTGTGTGTGTGTTTGTATATATCTATCATACAGTTGAGATTAGTGGTTCAGAATGTGTTGAGCATGACCAAATTTTCAGCAATTTCCCTACGCGGATAAATAAAGTATTTATTGATTGATTGTATAAAGCACACCAATGATAGTTTTGGTCTGACTCAAAGCTGTCTACTGGTGATCTGATCATGGGCCAACGAGCACGTTACAGGTCTGAAAAGTGGCCTATTGTTTTAACAGTACATGGTTTTTATCTCTAAAATAATGGCACCTTGGATAATGTTAGTAATGTATTTTTATTTACAAACAATTCATGCGATTGACTTAACTGTTCACACAAAGACAAATACTGAAGCGATTACCTGGAAAGTGTATCAGTATCTACCTGTCATCTGTATAATGGTGGCTTCATTGGAGTAATGTGTAATTGTGTTTCGTATTCCCTATATTTACCATTTAATCCCAGCAATGACATAGTGCCAGTGTAGCAGCCAGTGGGGCGAGGGATACTTCAGGAGAGTTCTCCACCCACAGAGTACTGCCTGTGTCATCACTGGGAGGCAGCGGAGGAGGTGTTTGATAATGCTGTGAGGGGAGGTGAGGGCCTGGTTAAAAATATGACATCTACTCACTTTTGCTGTCCAGGAGAATGGCAATAAAAGAAACAAATGTGAGAAAGAACAGCCTGGCTGAGGTTTGGATTCGCACAAACATACATTTGACCACAGAAATTAGTTGGTGTACTTTAGATGAAGTCCACGCTGATGAAATGAGCTGTGAGCGTTTGTCTTGAACTTTGAGTTACTTCATGAGTATTTGTGACCCAAGGAGTCAGTTAGCTGGTGAGTTATTTATAGAATGGGTGACCCAGATCGGTGGCCTCCAGCACCTTTCCTCTGAGTCCTCCAGTGTTTTTCTCGTCTTATACGACACATTGTTTCATCTGCTTGGTGCTCTCCTCTCTGATGGAGCATCATGTTGCACATTTTCTTGAGCTTGAGCTTTGAGGAATGCTTGCTGCCTTTGTCAACGTTGCTTATTGTTATCAATCCAACAACCTCAAATGCAAGTAACTGCTCTAGGCTACACATGGCATTTCTTTCTTCTCAGAGAAATCCCAGTCCATACAAGTTTTCAACAAGCAGTGGAGGTAATCATATGAGCAGACTGATGCTGAAGTGGAATTGTTTCGTACTTTCAAAACCAGGACTGGGGATTTTGAGCATTTTCACTGTTCTTGGAAGAGCACCCTTCTGTGTAGGGTATATATCCACAGGCATCAACAACAAATTGAAGCTGATGGGGGAAAGAGATGGTTTGTTCAGAGAAATGGTCCAAGCAGAGTATAATAGACCAAAGAGCCCAACCACCCACATGGTACAACACTGCTAAAGTATCACCAACCTGGAAAGAGTTTTCCAAAAGGTCACTTCTCAATGAGTGGAATCCTATATATAACCTCTATTTAAACAAAGGCGACACATCACAGAATCTGCTGTTCTTGATTCAGAAATAAAACACCATACACCAGCATTACACCAGTGTTATTGCACCAATAAAATTGCTTTAAAATGGCTGTTTTAGTTTTTTAGTCTTGATTCACTTGTTGAACTAAGCACAGAATAACAGCAAAGTTAACACACAAAGGGAGTGTTGAAGAGTCCTTCCTCATGTTCTTAGATCTGGTGAGAAATACCACTCATTATAGGTAGATAATGAGCTCCGGAATGTGACGGAATGTGAATATTCACTGAATGTTTTCTTTTCAAAGTTCAAGTTGATGAGATGCCAGAATAGTATCCACACATTTGGTGTCAGACAATTAAAATGCCCTGTCCAGAGTCAAAATACCTGTTTAAACGAAAAAGCATGTTGGGCAATTTTTGGAGCAGTGACATCCACTCATTGGTGGGGAAGTATTTGCCCTGGCAGCCCGCGGATCAGATTCTGCCAGAGGTGAGTTACTAGACACATTCATCAGCTCTTCTCTTGATCCAGTCAGTGATATCAGAATCATTTTTTTATTTGTTCCAGGGGGAAATTGTATCTTACAGTTGGTCCAATTAGTATAATATGTACCGAACAGTAATATTAGTAATATGATTGAGAAAGGTATCTAAATAAATTTGCAAAAATAGTTGGTATTCAGATTTTGTAGTTCTAACATATACTTAAGTAGTGTGATGGCCACAGGCAGTAAAGATCCTCTGTGTCGTTCAGTGGTAATCCCTGAGACCGGAAAGTGGTGGTTGTTAAAAATGGACTGTTTTATCATTTTTGTCTTGTAGAGAGGTGTCGGAGCCCAGCACAGCTGCCATCACAGAGGTCGACGCCGACTCAGAGGGCCCCATGGCTCAGCAGCCGGCCTCCGAGGCTGAGCCAGAGAACAGTGATGTTCACCTGGAGGAGGTAAGGCCACTGGGAGGGTGGGGACACTGAGGCTCTATGATCTGTCTCCCACTAACCCTCCTTCCTCATTCTCATGGTTAAAAGCATGCACAGGTCGAGCTACTCAAAACCAACACAGCCCCAATGTTCTGAGCTTTGTGAGCCCCCTGACCACAACCAAGGCTTTGATTCATTCAATTAGGACTTCAATGTCCGTGTCTCTACTTAATGCTGATTTCATTACTGAGTACAGGTCTGAGGGCTTTGCAATAGGGCCAAACCTCAATGCCAATACATACGTCATCTCACGTCCAGGTGACGGCTCATGTCCATTGTTCTCTGTAGGTCTTCAGAGGGCTTATGTCTTGTTAGGGCTCCAACATGTTCCCCCCATGTTGTTTTCTTTATTTCTATTTATCTATATTATTAGGAATCACTGATTTTTCATTATATTTTGCAGTATCTCTCTGTGTGTGTCTTGTCTCATATATGCTGCTGTAACCTGAAATTTTCCCGTGTGGGACTAATAAAGGTATCTAATCTAATGTATGGGAGGGAAGCATCTTACAAACAGGTTTTAAGTGTACCGAGTGTACACTTAAACGCTGTTCACATGGTGAACAGCATTTGTTGTGCTCCTTTTAAGATGACATTCATTTTAGTTCAGGGACCATTCTCACCTACCATCCCATTTGGTCCCAACTTTCAGACTACAATTTCATTGGACTTTCAGACAGCCAAGGTGTTATTGTCATTAAACAAATGAAGAAAATGTTATTCAGAACTGAATAAAATGGCAACTATTAGCATAAAAAATACAAGAGGGTAAATATCTTATTTGGTTATGAGGGACAATATACAACTAGCTGTCCTATTACATGGCTGTTTAATTTTAAAAAACAATGCAACAGAAAATGTGGAAAATTATGTAAATCCACTTTCTAACGTATCCACTCTTTTTCTACATACTGAGGCTCAGATCTGTCTTACTTTAAAAAACCAAAATAAACAGAAAAACTATCAGATATAATGGGAACAGGAGGGACAGCTGAGCAAATCTTTTAATGGAGAGGCACAGACCCATCTAAAAAATACAGTGGCGTTAGTCACAAAACAGACCTTATGATGATCAGATGCTGGTTGGTACAGCATATATGACAAGATTCTGTTAGACAAATTTTAGAACGTAGAATAAGAATGAAGGTTTTAGTAAAACCACGATGTCTGTCACATTTAGCAAATGACTTTTTCTTCCCAAACCCTGTACTTATGAGCTTCTGTTTTAGGGTGGCGTGCTAGTAGTCTAAGTCTATTGTGTTGTGTAAAGAGAGATTTAAAAAAAATGAAACCTGGAAATGATATAAACATGGTGTGAACCAGTTGTTTTCCTAGATTAGATTAGATATACCTTTATTCTTCCCACATTTGTAAATTTCAGGTTACAGCAGCAGAATAGATTCACACACACGAGCAAAAAAATAAACATGAAAGGAAAGGACAGTTGTGCAACAAGATCAGAATAAGTAGGTAATTGCACTCCTATGATCACACATTGGTTTCGTCATATTGCACAGCCCTTGGGGGTCTATCCAAACTGTCATGAAAGAGCAGGGGGTGAGATGGAGTTGGGTCCTTAGCTAAACTGTCATGAACTAATCTCTCCTAATATATGTTCAGTGCAAACTAATATTTAATCATTTATATCATCTTTTACTCACCTCATCTGTCTGGGCCCTGCAGAGGGATGTTAAGCCCTGATGCTGTTTGAAAGCAATTGGTAGTGTTAAATTAGACATTTCTGTTTAAAGAGTGCATGTTCCTCACATGCCACTCTGCTTCAATCTTCATTATTTTCTGATTTTCATTAGAGGATTGCCACAAGCGTACATTATACATTCAAACCTCGGTTCTCGACCATAATTAGTTCCGGAAGCTTGTTCGAGTACCGAATTAATTTTCCCCGTTTGGAAATAATAGAAATAGAATTTAATTCGTTCTTGAGTGTGAAATTGCTTCCCATTTTATAATCATAACGTTATTTAAACATCCCATTAAACAGAAATAATGTAACAATAGCAAATTGTATGTAAATAATAGTAACATATACTAAAATATAAACTATGTATTTTTTTTAATTACCTTTAATTACCTCCAGCACTACGGGGGTACACTCTTATTGGGTACTTTCCCCAGCTTTGTTTGATATCAGGCTTCTTCAACACGATTAGCTTTATGTTTAAAATATCTATCTAGAGACACGTTTTCTAATCACCCTCACTGCTAGTGCGACATCACTGGCTTTTATAACATCCTTCTGCTGGAGACACACTCACCACCGTCATATTTTTGGATTAATTCCTTTTTGAATTCGATAGTGGTATGCACATTTGTATGTTTCACACCATTAGTACTGTTAGACATTTTTCCAGGCAAAATATAAATCAAACAACGCTCACAAAAAAAAAAAAAAAGTCGGATCGCTTCAGTCGCTCAGCTGTGAAAAGAAAGAAAAAAAAAAAAGCGAATAAAAACCCAGAAGTTGATCTCGGCTGTACCCGGCCGAACAAAACATGCCGAGTACAGCCGAGTGATGCCGATGATATCCAAGCAAACAGTTCTAAATAAAGTTCATTGAAAAAAAAAAAGAGCGGGAAAAAAAACAGAAGTGGAACTTGGTAGGCCGGAAAAAAAAACGAGCGGGGGGAAAAAAACCGGAACTTGGTCAGCCGAGTTCCACCTCCGGGTTTAACTTTTTTTAGAACTGTTTGCTTGGATATCATCGGCATCACTCGGCTGTACTCAGCCGAACAAAAACCCGGAAGTCGAAGTCGGCCGAGTTCGACTTCCGTGTTTTTGTTCAGCTACCGAGTCTAGAAAATTTTAAAATTTTTGTTCAAGTACCGAATTGTTCGACTTGTGAAACATTCAAGTACCGAGGTTTGACTGTGTGTTAGCAGCTCTTGACTTTGCCGTGTAAAATACACAGAATAGACTTGTTGGTCTATTCTTGACTTTGCCATGTAGAATACACAGAATAGACTTGCTGGTGAGCTCTAATGCTATTGAAGTTCTTGTCTTTATACAGTGTGTGCATGTCTGTGGGTTTTGTTTTCCCTTGGGTTTGCATCAGTAATGCACTCTGACAGTATGTGTAGAGATGCATCACAGCTGCTGTTTTCCTTCTCTCTGTATCATAGCCTATTTCTCGTTTTACACTGCCGCTCTTTTTGTTTACTCTACTACTGTCTTTCTCCCCTTTTTTGTCCTTCCTTCTTCCTGTCCATCTTCTGGCTTTTGTATTCCATCATGACCACTTCTCTTTCTCTTCACTATATATATTTATGGTGTGATTGCTGTTTAAAACCCCACTGATTGCTTTGTTATGAAGGTGCCCATGCCTCTTCCATTGTCCCTAATGGTACCTGCTGCGTACTACTACTACTACCACCACCACCACCAACATGATCACCTCCTCCACTCCTCCTCCTACTACTCCTACAACTCCTGTCTCGCTATGCCCAAGTGCGGTGCTGGCACCTGAGTTAGGCCCAGACTCTGCAGCCCCACGTGGCACCTGTGTAAAGCCTGATCCTGCACTGCCTCCTGACACTCCTGTAAAACCCTCTAGTCCAAGGGAGGGGGGGGGAGAGCTGAGCCAAGTAAGAACTGCAGCTCGCTTCAGACTCACACTGACAGCGAAAAGGGGACAGCCATGGTAACTGCAACAGCACACAGTTGTCATGGTAACCCCAGCCCTTGCGTGTGTGGAAGTCTGCTCATTTATCTGAACCGGACTGGACTACTGTGCAGTGATGAATGATGAGAGGTTGAGAGAAGGGAAGGGCTACTGTATTGCCTCCCCTTTTCACGACGTTTTCCCTTCTGCCATTTTGTGGACAGTTAACAAGAAAATCCATGGACGTATAAAGAAGTCTAAACCCATATTTTGTGGAATTCTGTCTATTGCTGCCCTCTGCTTGTAAGGAAGAGTAATGACTCTTTCATAAGAATCTCTGCAATGTGGTGATCAGGATTAAGACTTTGTCAGATCACTGCTTTGAGTTGTAGACCAATGGAACATGAAAAACTTGGAAGATGGACTACTTTGAGGAACTGCTGTGTGGACATTACAGTACAGAGTTTTCATGCTGTCAAACATCTGAAATCAAATCATGGGTTCAACTTCAAGGCTGAAAGCATCGTCTGCTTTGGAAAAATTGTCCAGGCTTGTTAAAAGGAACCTGGAAAAATCTGTTACAGTGCGCCATGCCATTCATACAAGCTCCATTTCATTTTAATAGAGAAAAGACTCTTTCGAAGGACATTATGCCAAGGACAAGTAATCTGACACACCATATCCTGCTGTGGGTTTTGTGCATGCACCGTGATGTTGATAATCCACTCTTGGATCAGAGGAGCTGGATATACAGAAAACCATTGGCTCCTTTGCAGCGACAGAGCCTGTGAAAAGCGTGACTCAGTGGATGTATTCATCAGGAACTCATGATCCTCTGCTCTGCATCTGGCAGAAATATCAGAGAAACTGTGTCAAAAGGTTTTATGATGCTATTTTGGGCAGCATCAAAGATATGGACACAAATGGATTTCATCTCAAATCTGGGACTTTTTGATCCAAACCTTTGCCATGATCGTGATCCCCTGTCTGACTCGCACACAAGGCCATGTGAAACTCTCCCCTTCCCCAAAAGACTGAAATGTGACTCTGTGACCACCAGTCGATCAAGAAAACTCCTCCCCAGCCCCCCATCGAGACAAAAAGTCCAATCCAGACATCAGTTCCTGTCTGCTGGCTAATCTGCACACTCAAATCAAGCCGTGCCCTCACTCCTCTGCCTTCTTTGATTGGATCCTTGTTTCCTAGATACAGTACAAACTGTCGTGCCGGTGGGCCATAGTCAAGCCAGTAAGGAATCAGGTGTCAAATGGTACCAGGAATATTCCTTTATTTAAAATGTATCTGATTTTAAAGGAATAACTGTAAAACAGCTTTCTCCTTCCTTCATATCTTATTTCATAAATAATGAATCAGTTTCTCCTTTATTGTCAAACCTTCTTTCGCATTAACATGTACTGCAGTTTAAATTTGGTAATTTACACAACTGTGATTAGAGTCCACACTGTTGGGCTGCAGTTGTTTAACTATATGTGTTGTTAGATGAGTTTTCAGCACTTTGTTTTCCACCTCTGCTCATCCACATTACAGAGCTCGTCATTTACAAGTAGGAGTAGATTGAGTCACTTGCTTTGCTATTCATGCCAAATGAGCTCGGTGTAAGTTTTAACACTACACAGCAATAGAACTGTAAAGGCGTTGTATCTGCTCTTGGTGAATGTCAACTTATTTTCTGATATCAAAAGTTACCTGGTATGATCATGTTTGGTGTAAAGATCAATACATCTCAAATCAAAGATCAAACTTTTCAACAACAGATATACTTTTTATTTTATAGTGCTGATTAATTTCTAGAGTTATGGAATACTGAGGGAAAGGTTTCTCATCATTAATTACATAAACTGCAGCAGCGCCTTGAATGCCTTTTAGATTAGAATTGACAGAAGTACTTGTACCCAGGTGCATTTTATATATTCACACTTTAACATGAACATAAAAGACACAGTTGTAGAAAAGACGGACAAATGATATTAAATTGTTCATCTTTATCAGTAGTGAAATATTTAATGAAACTGTAATTAAAAATATCCTCACACTGATATTAGTCACTAGGGGTGTTTTGTCTTTGTTAGTCTAAGCTTACAGCTGCTGTTTTTTTGCAATATTATGTTTAACCATTTCTGGTGTGTTGAATACCTGCCCCTTAGTGGTTCTAACTGCAAGTGCAGGCACCTTCTACACTGTGACCAATCAAAACATTTATGTACACGTCTCTCACATGTATATAGTAGCTACCCTCATTAAGTTTCTCCCTGGCTTACTTGTCTCCTAATGCACATCAGGTCCTTGGCTTGTCCTTAGTCTGAGAGCACACACAGACACACAGGGGAGCAGCTTAAAGATTTATGTCAATGTCTTTGAGGAGAGGTGGAAGGCGGTAATGTGTCTGGACTCGGTTTATCGAACAAAAAACCCTTTCCCTAATGTAGTCTGATTGGAGCCTCCAGGCTTCCATTACTTTACTCCCCCACCCTTTGCCCCTCCACTTTTCCTGTTTCACCTCTTCTTCTGTTATTGCCCATTTGGGTCTGAACTCTGGGTTCTCATCTCGCCCCACACCCCTGGGGTTTCTGTATGTTCTCTTTCTATCGTTCTCTCTTTCCAGAGCACCACTCCTAAGGCTTTTGCTGCTCGCAAGATCTCCTTGACCAGTAAGTATATACAGAATTCTACATGTGTATCTGATCTCTCGTCACACTTGAGATGAAGAATGAAGAACAATGGAAAGGAAAGTAAGGGTTTTTAAAAAGTTAATGCTAGGATATGCAGTATATTAGAGATGTATTACCTGTATATGGTAGGAAACATTCCAAATGGTCAAAAGATTACAAGTAACTAATGTGAGAAACTAATTTGTGTAAACTGAAAGTACATGTGTTGGAGAGCTATCGCATGTGTATGGTGTGTTTTTGATGTATTTAAGTAAGAATGAACCATCACACTCCAATTGTTAAGTTGATAGAAAACAATGACCAGAATCACACTTGCTTCATTCCACACCTCGTCCACTTGATAGCATAGTGTTGAGAAAACAAAGCAACACACTGATCTAATGTGTTAGTTTGCTTTGGGAAACACACTGTTCCATTAATGTAGCGTGAAGTATGAACGTGTCCTGAATGTGTCTTCTCTGTGATCATCACAATTATTTTTGACTGCTCTGCAGATACTAAGACGTCTCCAGCCACCACAGAGGGGGGATCAGGAGAGCCGGAGATGGGAACTGCAGCAGGGAGGAAGAGGCGATGGGGCTCGAGCACAGCAGTCACTGCCAAGAAGCCCTCCTTCAGCATCACCACAGACTCACTGAAGGTACTGACTCAACACAAGCCACCTTGGGGTCAGTGCTATTTACTCGGTGTTCCAGGGTCCTTAAAAAGTCTTAAATCTTTGTCCAAAATGAAGGCTTTAATCATCCTTAACAATTACAATTAATCCTTAAATCTGTCTTTCAAAAGTCTTAAAAATGCCAGAAACATAATTGTAATGTATTTTCTTACATTGTACAGAATCTATCTTTGTAAAGAATATGGCAAATTTTTTAATTACTGCTCTGCACTTTAGCATGACAGAGCAGAACCAGCATTGGGTTGTGTGTGTGTTTGTGTTGGGGTGGCTACATGCACTTTTTCATATTTGATTGAAACATACTAGGGAATCTAAATAAACTCAAACTATCCAAGTGAGCTAAGAAACTGACAGAAACCCTGCTGATAGTCACCAAGAAATGTATTACTAGAAAATGGAAATTAGACGCCCACCTTCCAATAAGATGTTGTCAGAAGAAGTCAACAGTTGTGTGCCCCTGGAGAAAATAACCTACTTGATGCATAGGAGAAGTGCGAACTTCTATAAGATATGGCAGCCTTTCTTAATCTAAATTACATGGAAAATGTACCAGTACACCACATGGGCTCAGCTCCATATGCCTGACATACACCATATGGACTCGGCTCTATATACCGGATATACGCCATATGGACTCGGCTCTATATATCTGATATACACCACATGGTCTCAGCTCCCCATACCTGAGCTGAACTTGTGGGACGGAGGAGATGTGAGGTTAACATCTGTCCCTCTGCGCAGTTTTTATAGTTAAGGTCTGGTTTTGTAGTGTCTGGGTTTGTTTTGTCTTGTTTTGTTTCATCCTGTTTTGTCTTGTCTCATGCTGTTTGGTCTTGTTTTTTGGTTTTGGCTGTCGCCTGTGGCCATGTTGTTGTGGGTGGTAGGCGAGGCCTGGTGATGAATAAATGTGACTGTATTTTGGAGTAATGTTGTTGTCTAATGAAAATTAAAAAAGTAAAATATAAAAAAAAAGAAACACTGTCAGCTCTTTCAAACTGTTACAAGTTGCTGATGTTTTGCCTACACAGTTGTGATCTTGATGTTTGTTATTTTTCAGCTTTAAATATATGAACAAAACTATTTGTCATTTGGACACGCTTTTTGCTATCTTAGATTAGATGAGATGGAACTTTATTTATGCCACAACGGTGAAATTTGTGCGTCACTGCATCCAAATACAAAGAGCAGAAATAAGAACAGACAGATATACATCAGTTGAATTCTTATACGACAGACAAAAGGTCTTAAATTTTATTAAAGTGGCCTTAAAAAGTCTTAAATTTAACTTCGTTAAACTTGCAGCTACCCTGCATTTAGTCACTGTCAAGCAGTGGCAGCTGCTGACTAGGGCACACGATGCAAGTCTGCTTTCGGATGCGCAATAACTACATGTCACTACAATGGTACGTTAAAGCAAATGCACCACTATTTTAAAATTTTATTTTGAATTAAACTAAAAATACACTGCATTTTAACAATGTAAATTTCACGAATTTCCTGCAAATGTACAATGTTTTTCCATGATTCTGTTGTTAAAGTCAGACAAGTGTCTTTTCCACAGATCACATGGCTAGTGCATTCAGACCAGGGTTGAAGTAGTTAGTCAAAATTAACTCGTAGACTAATTGGCAATGTTGGTACTGGTCCAGCTAGGATTAGAACTCTGGTCTCCCTCATCAAAAACAGGAGTATTAACCCGCTGGGTTATTGGCTCATATTCATATATCGTGGATCTTCATCATTTTATTGTTGTCATGTTAAAAGTAGCTCACTGGCCAAAGAAGTGTGTTGACCCTGTTTTAGACAATCATTTGAAATTGCAGTTCTGAGGAAGGTCTTTTTGGGATGTGACTATTACCGCTGTGGGGAGTGCTTGGACGCAATGTCTACCAGGCTTGCTCAATTTATCATGAAAGTCTATGGAGTTTTCAGGTGCATATTTTTGGAGTGTAACCCAAACAGGAAATGTGTCATTCGACTCATTGCTGAAGAACTAAAAAAGATAACCCACCACTGCTGTTGACTTCATGCTGTAGTTCCAGTTAACATGTCTGAATCCTCCCTATGTCCTGTGTGTTTGCCTGTGCGTCAGTCTTTAATCCCAGACATCAAAGTCAACCAGGACGCCGTGGTGGAGCTCCACCCAGAGGAACTCCAACTCTCTGGGGACGAAGAGAACCAGGACCCCAGCCAAGATGATCAGGACAAGGGTCTGAAGATTCGACGAACAGTCACACAGGTACAGAGACATATGGGTCTGTTGGACAGTGACAGGATAGGTATATGTGGGTGTGATTTTAATAGTAATGTCATTGGTCTCCAGGTTGTCCCAAGCAACAGTCAGGAGAATGGACAGGGAAATGAAGAGGAAGACATGGACACAATGGATAGAGAAAAACGGCGGACCTCTAAGGACAGGAGGAAGAATAGTCTTTCAGAGGACACCATGGAACCACAGCCACCTCCCAAACTGGACGGAGAGGCCACCAAAGGTAAACTAGAGCGTTCCCACACAACAGGGCTTTTCTGGTCTTAATTTTGTTTCAATATTCTGGTTTTGTCTTTTTCCTCAGTGACTCCGAGTAACAGCTTGGTCCGTCGATCCATCAGTCAGCAGAAGTCCAGCGTGTCTGTCACCATCGATGACCCCATCCGCACAAACAGGCAGCTGTCACCGCCTCGCGGAAAAATCTCAAACATCATTCATGTGACCAATCTGGTGAGTTGATTCTCTTTCCACGTCACTGAGAACTGTTGCTGTGGACTTATTTTGGCTCATGCATGTGCAGCATAAGAAAAAATGTTCATACATGGTGGTAGAGATGAGTCGTGCATTTTTAAAAACCTCACCGTACTATGAAGGATATGTTTCAGCCGATGCCAGCAGTAACCACATCACTATCACACCCACAATTAAGTCAGAAGCACTGGTACGGCTACCGCTGAGCATGCCCTTCCACTGGGGGCACTGCATGATGAGACCAGACACGACATGTTTAATGACTAGCCTTCACAGATTCTTCTCAACCTGCGTCATCGGAGCAGACTACAAGGTCTGATGTGGATCAAAGGCAAGCCCATTTGTAATGCCACCCCACTGATGTCAGACAAACAGGAGCTCAACTTATGGAGACACGATAAGACTGTAATTTGGGTTCCAACCCCAAACCCAGAAGATGAGAACCCACTGTGCTGCTTTACACATGTCGTCATTTACCATTTTGTGCCAATCAACTTAGTCGGGCACATGGTGGTGCTGTAATGAAGTTAGATTGACCTGAAACCTGCTGCACAAACTCTGCATGTTCTGTAAAAAGAGCTTCTGTACAAGGTGGTAGATTGGGATCAGCACCAGATTCAGTTTACAGTGGAATCAGAACATGAACAGAATAAGATAAACATACGTGATTTCAGACTTATTGATTATTCTGCTTATTATCTGAAAGCTCTAGATGTGTTTTACACGTAAACCTTGTAATGACTCTGGTTTTTGTTTGGCAGCAACAAAAGTGTTTGTGTTTTAAAATGAAAACAGTTTTGTGGAGTGAAATGTTGAAGACTTTCATCTTTGAGACCATGTCCCATGTGGCTTAACTGTGTAGAAGCAGATACCTACTACTCACCGATGCAACATAACTCGAAAATAATTTTTCGAGGAGTGAAAACTTAAATTTTTCCTTGTGATGAGTTGAGTCACCTTCAGACTCTGCTAAACTTGTCCACTTGCTCATTCAGCCTCATGGGAGCACACTTTGCACTCAGACTTAATATGTCCTGGTCTTTTTCCGTCTCAGGTCAGGCCATTCACACTCGGCCAGCTGAAAGAGCTGCTGAACCGCACAGGCTGTGTGGTGGAGGATGGATTCTGGATTGACAAGATCAAGTCTCACTGCTACGTTACGGTCCGTACCGTCACAGGAACACACACATACCGTCACTTGGTGTCTGTTCTACCATTACTGCCTATGGATCAGGATTGTCACACATGAGACCTGGAAATCTGCTGACACACATGTCTACAGCTGGATAAGTCCATGACCTATTGCTGCTCTTGTTTTTATCCTCGTAGTATTCTACACCCCAGGAGGCCGTGTCCACCAGGGATGCGCTTCATGGAGTCAAATGGCCTCAGAGTAATCCCAAGGTACTCAACGTGGACTTCTGTGAACAGGATGAGGTAATGAAAGATAACAATTTAAACCAAACTAACCAATATAATATGTCCATGGTGTCAGACTTTTGTAATAGATAATGATCTCCAACAATTTCCCCTTGTCTTGGATGTTTACCTGCAGCTGGATTTTCACAAAGGCATCCTCAAAACAGACCGGGACCAGGACAACGCAGCCCAGTCTGAAGGTGGCCCTCCAACACGGCTGCCCCCACTCATGCCTGAGCGAGACAGGGACCGGGAACGGGGAGTGGCAGCAGGAGTCCGGGACCTGTGGGCTGACCGGGAACGGGAGATGGAGCGCAGAGAGAGGGCCAGGGGAGAGCGAGAGTGGGACCGGGACAAGGTGAGGGAGTTCGCCAGACCGGGAGAGGAGGGAAGGCGATCCAGATCCAGAGACCGTGAGAGGAGAAGGAGAGAGAGGGCGAAGAGTAAAGAGAGGAAGACTGACAAGAAGGGTAAGTTGGGACATGTCAGTATGGCAACCCAGAATGGGACCTCACTATCGCTGAAAGTATTTAAAGAACTAAAATAACACCATCAAATTCTACCGAAGACTTTAATGATCAAATATGTTAAGGAGCATACATGATCAAATAACGGTCCTGACCTGCACATAATAACCACTCCAAATTGTGTGCTTGGTTTTAGTGTGAAATATATTGACAACTCCAAATTTTTGTCTTAAAAATAATGTAAAATTATGAAAATATCTCCATGAACAAACTATCTTTTACCAAGAAAATGTGAATTATCTGAACAAACAAGAACAACATGAAAATGTCTAAAGAAATTGAAGTACAATTTTATCTATATTGAGCCTGTTACAAAATCTTTTATGCTTATATAAATCTGTAATGTACATGTGCAAAGGATAAGTTTACCATATTGATGATAAAATTGCACTTCATTTTCTTAACAAATTTTCATTTTTTTCATGTTGCTTACATATATTTTGTTTGGGCGGTTTCTAAATGTCAAATTTTCATAATCTAATGTTTTTTTGCACAAGAATAAAGAAAAGAAAATTTTGAAGTGGTCATTATTTTCACGTTATTCTTTTATTATTTTATCACTTTGACCCATGTCAGGTCATATTGGACCAAATGTGGAACTGAACTAAATTTGGTCACATGTATGATGATTTCTTTCGTCTTTTTCCCTTCCGGGGTCGCCACAGCGAATGCAATTCGGTTAATTGATTTGGCAGGAGTTTTTATGCCGGATGCCCTTCCTGACACAACCCACTGGACGCTCTTACTGGGGATCGAACCCGGTATCCCCTATGCACCAGCCCGATGCCTTATGAACTGAGCTATCTAGCCGGGAAACTTGGTCACATGTATCAAGGTTGTTTATTCAGGCTGCATGTTTGTGCTTTACATCTGACCTCTTCATGACAGGGGTCATGAAAAGGTCATGCACAGTACTGAACCTGGTTCTGCTTGTGTCTTGACAGAGAAAGGCGACGAGCCCCCAGCCAAATTGCTGGATGACCTGTTCCTGAAAACCAAAGCAGCTCCATGTATATACTGGCTTCCCCTCACGGAGGAGCAGGTGAGTCTCACACCCTGAGCCTGATCACACGACAGAGTTGTGTTTTTTGTTATGATTTTAATTGTTTATACCTGTGCAGACATAAAAGAACTAAATGAATCAGATTGACAGGTGCACATTAGAGCTGAACGATCTATCGTTTTAGACCGAAAATCGTGATTTCTGACAACACGATTTTCGGATTGTCAAAGCCGTCGGTTTTTCTTTCTTTTTTTAAGTAGTCTATGGTGTGGACTACCATAGACCACAGACCGGTCCCGGGTCCGCGGACAGGACGCATCTGCGACCGGTCCCGGGGCTGCATCCGGTTGCGGGTCTGGTCTGGTCTGACTTCGCCACTCATTTGCCCAGAGTGGTAGCCAGAGTTAGCTCTGTATCAGCGACCAATCAAGAAGCTCTATGCTGCGCATGGACAGGTCACGTGTTCTACACTCCCATCAGTG
>JAPTHA010000011.1:282721-292946 GCA_029814585.1 Gymnapogon annona | reverse complement strand
TTTATTCTTGCATTAGCTTTATTGAATTCATTGTTTGAATTAATTTGCACTGAAACTTGGTAAAAAAAAAAATCGTGATTGAAATCGAAATCTCAATATCTGCCAGAGAAATTGCAATACAACTCTTTTATGGAAATCGTTCAGCCCTAGTGCACATGCAGGAAGACATAAGAGTGTTGAGAACATATCAAAGTGTGTTCGTCTAATTTGATGTAATCAGATTACTGCTGTCATCTGGTCAAACAGATCAGATCATCCTGTTCAGTGGTTTTGTGTTAAGTGTGGATGTAGATGTGTTGGTGTCATGTACTGTACATGTCTGTGTATCCACAAGGCGACGCAGAGGATTCTGGAACGTACCAAGCGCCAAAAGGAACGGGAACAACGACGCAAAGAACAGGAGGCAGAGGACAAGAAGCGGGAAGAAGAGAAGAAGGAGCGGCTGAAGGGCAGAGAGAAGGACGTTGCCGTGACAACCATGGGCAGCGGAGCAACCAGCATCCGGGGACCCAATGGGGACCGAGACCGAGGCGGCCGAGACAGAGAAGGGGACAGGAAGAGGGACGGCGCTGCAGGTGGCAGCAGCGGACAGCGTCCCAGGCGAGTGTCGGTGGGTAACGGGCGCCGCTCTCGTAGCCGTAGCAACCCCAGGGATAGACGCCGTTGAGGAACAGGCAGCTGTAGAGAAATAGGGGACATGTTGTAGCAGAGGATTCTGAGAAGGATGTTCCATTTGATGACACGTTTCAGGTTGAGGACTTTGTGTTGTCTCGTGTGTCTGCCCCTGTCATACCTTAATTCGTCCACTTCGATGCCATCGTTGTCTTCCACACACTTGAGTCACCTCGTAGATGTCCCTGTCCTCAGTCAATGTTTAACGGCCAAATAACGGCACTCGCTCTTCTTCTGTAGTCTTCCAGAAGCCCTGTCTCCGTTAGTCCCCCAGTGAAGAAAATACACAGAAAGGAGGGTGTGTGTGTGTGTGTGTCTTTGACTCCTCAGCGTTTAGTCCCGTTGAGGTTTTGGGAACCCGCCTCTTTACTTCTGCGGGTGCACAGTTCCTTCCTCCTCCTCAGACCCTGTAATAAACCCGGTCCAAAATAGATCCCCTGACCTTCACATGGCTCCTCCAATCATTTTAGAGTTGTAGTGTTCAGCACACAGATTTATTTTATACCAAATTGACCCTTTGTAAGTTGTATTGAAGTTTTATCAATGATACTTTTCTTTTTTTACTTAGTATGTTTTGTGAAGACAGGAGGAGGGCGATTGATTCCCACAAAAACCACAACTGGTACAGAAGTCTTGACACTGTAAAACCTGTGACGTGTGTGATAGGACACCTTTAACTTTAGTGTCTGTTTTTTTTGGATGAGAAGGGGAGCGTTAGGATTAACATGGAGGTTTTTTTCTGTATTAAAGACAGGAAGCTGGGCTTTTCCTGCACTGGAGTCTGTCTGGAAATACCTCTGTGTGACCTTTCAATCATATATATATTTAATAGGAACTAAAGAAGTTTGTCTTCTAATAGAATAATGGTTACATTGGGTATATTTTTAATTTTATGTTTTTTGTTGAAAGTTCTTCAAGTGCTGAATGTAAGGAGAATTTAAAAAAAATGAATAAATTTAAATTGGTTATCCACTTGTTTTTGAATGTTTTCTCTGGTCGCCACAATTTTGGGTCGAATGATTAATGGAACATAATATTCCCACAGTCAGAAACATGTTTCACTGGGTTCAGGGAATAATCTGATTTTTCAAGAAAGACTTGACTATTTGTCCACTATTGTGGTTATACACATTTTGAAGCTAAAATGGCCTAGACTTTGTCCAGTTATGAGTGATTATGGATTCATACAGTGAATACATTTGGACAGCAGCCAACTCACACTTGTCAAGTTCAGGTAGGATTACTTTTGTTCAAGGTTTTGTGTATTTTTTTAAAATTATTCAGGGACTGTTAGCACAACCAAATATTAAGCAGCAACTTTCATCCCCAAGACATCTATATTAAAATGAAGAATTACTAATTATATCCCCAAATGGAGTCTCTGGAATATAATGGTTTTACCCTGGACGCTGTTGGTTCTCCTTGGTGTGAAGGCGATAACTTAGAGATGTTGATTTTCAATCTAGGAGACCCCTGGTGGAAGAACCCTATGGATTTCAGCTTCTCTGGGAGGATTAGACGTCATCCACTTGGGGGCACTGTAGTTGAACATGAGTTTTATGGACATAAATCAATAATTGGCCATGTAGATAAAATGTGGTTCATGTTGATGGTCTTGTACATGTGCATGTTCTGGAACCATCCAGAGTTGATACGTCATTTTCATCCACTAAATTCTGAACTTCCGCCACCATCAGTTCTATGGAGCTCAAACTCAGTTCATGTTCAATGTCCAACCGTTCTTCTGCCTTGACGTTACACTGTCATTTTACACCAAGCGTGTTTTCCCAATGGTTGTAGAACTTTTGTTAGTCATTTGTTTAAATAAAGCTCAAACTTGGTTCATATTGATCATTCAGAACTAATTTGGTGCAAAAGTATTTTTTGTATATGGTTTCCTTCATTTGCTTTATTATATAGTGGTTTGGGGGGTACTGGGATATGTCCTTGTTGTCGGTCCCAGGCAGCACATATCTTTTATATAATGTTGCGTGACCTAAACTGGCCATTTTAATATAAATAATACCATTTCTCTACATGGGAGTCAAACATCGAAGACAAAATGAAATATTTATTATCACATACAGAAATTAGTCATATATTTCCCAAATTGTATGGATTTATGTAACAAATCTTTCAGTAAAATCAAATTTAAGTGCAAAATGTTTGCTAGCGATAGTATATACACAACAGTTGAGCAAAATCCCTTGTTCTTCTACAGCAAACAGTAGCCACATCGGGGAAGGGAGTCAAAAAAGCAGTAGTTTCCTCCCCGTTCCCTTATTAAAACAGTACAAGGCGTACAGCAGGCAGTACATTTGACACAAGGCCCAGTCTGAGAAAACAACGCCACGGTACCAGTGGAAATGTGTCAATCAGCAGGTTGATGGTGTGACAAAGCAGAAGCACAAAATAAAATCATGTTAAGACCAGCTTTATGGACGACTCCCACAGCTGCACAGGAGTGAATCAGTGTGCGCTGTGGGGGGGAGGAATGTTGTGTGTGGCACACACTCTACTCATGTGACATGTGTGGCACAGGAGATGCGAGTCCAGAGGGAAACACTGTGACCCAGGTTGATCCGACAGCTGCTTACTGCACTCCTGAGGAACAATCAAGGGGAGAGGTTAGGGGTCAACACCAAAGAACAAAAGTCAGTCACAACGAGGAACCCTCAGTAGTTCATGATGTGGACACGTTGCAGGTGTTTTCTCAGGGTCTTGGATACAAAGCAATAATGACTAATATCACTACAGTTTTATACTGGGATAAATATTACATTGGTTAGTTTGGTTTAAATTATTAGTTCAAATGCCTCAGATGGATTTTACTTTTATTTCTTTAAACATTTTTTTTAAATCCATTTAAATGTTCTAGTGCTAAACATCTAGAATATTTTAGATGCTCTCAAAAAGAAATGTTGATTTTATCTCAAAGCAGTATGAACAGAACGTGATAGAGCTGTAGAAATGTCTTAATACTTTTGTCCACTTAGCTTAGACATCAATATTTCCAGTTTAGCGGCAGATTTTTTACACCTGTGAGATGTGGTGAAAGTAGATGGTTGGTTGTGGTAGAAAATCATTGTATAGTTGAAGCATGACAAATATTTAAGAAATTTGGAGATAGAACTTTTAAAATCATAGTCATTGATTTAAAAAAACGTTCAGTGAAATTAGTCAGAGCCATCTCTGGGGCATTTGGGAATATAATTTAAACCAAACTAATATAAAACTACATTATGATATTAGTCATTATGGTTTGTATCCCACACCCCTTTTAGGAAACACCTGGATTTAACATGTCCACATACTTTTTTCCATATGGTGCATATTGGATACAGATGGCGACTGTAGATGAATAACTGGGCTTGGTTTTCTGATACAGTTGCATTGTGTGACTCATATAGTTGACTTCTAACACTGTGGGGTGGGTTCTGGTTTCACGTGGACTATGCTTTAAGCAGGTTTCCACTTTCTGAGCCTTTGAACCACCTGAATTCATCTGGTGTGGCGTCATGTGACTTGTGATTGTTTCTAAATATAAAACCTTTTGACATAAGATGCATTCCAGTGAGTCAGTAACCACAGCCTTTATATGAACACTGCGGCATTGTTTGAGGTGTGTGGATTATGTCTCGGCGGCGGCTTCTTCTGAACTCATCAGCCCTTCTTTATAGTAATGATAGTAATATTATGAATGTGTGGGTCCAAACAGGAAGTTACATGAACGTGGACTGTAAGGTGGATCCTCACCTCACAGTGGTAACACTCAAAGTGATAGTCCTTGTTCATCGACACAACCCTGAGGATCTCTTCACTCCCCTGAGAAGAGAAACGACCGCAGCACAAATGTCAGAGCCCATAAGGATTATAGGTAAATACCATAGTGAATTCACTCAAACATTTGGAACAACGGCAATAAATGAAAGGAGCTTGTAAACTTTTTCTTACAGCTTATTCTGTTCTTGCCTCGACCGTTCAATTTCCGGGTTGAGGGATCAATAAAAGTGTCATTTAATCTCATCTGTTATTACACGCACAATATTTGCCTTTTTTTCTAAAAACTTGCATCTATTCTTGTTATATTCTGATATTTTCTTAGCTTTCACAACTGTCTCATATAATAATAATTAGTTTTACTCTTATAGCATCTTTCCCCCATTCATTTTTTTCCTTAAAATATGGCTACTGCTGTAAGGTGCCTTTTTCTAGTTATAACACCTCCTTTAATCTATCACTACTACTTTAATTCCTCAGTGTTCAGTTTTGTGTTGTTAATATGACTCCAACTGTATTCTCCATACATTATCACCTGCTCTCACAGGTTCTGGTGTGTACAAATAAAGGGATTATGAGATTTGAGAATTGTTTATAAACTACAGAATGTAGTTATCCCAAAGGAAAATCCAAATGGAGCCAGAGACAACTCAGGGGTACTGACCTCAGTAGGTAAGATGGGTTGTAAACAGGCAGCGCACTTGGGAGCAAAAGTCCTGCACGACAAGAAATAAAAGTAAAGGAGAAGCAGTGTAAAGTGTGTCATGTGACAGGAAACAATCCCTTCAGAATTTAACATGTAAAAAAAAGCTGTTTTAGTGCCTTCAGACGTAAAGGGTGTCCAAAAAGTCTTTAAGAATTTTGTTAAAGAGATCACTGATGGCATTGACATTATTGTTGAGGCTATAGTACAGTGCTCTGGACCCGTATAGAGGTGAATTAAATGAGGGAAAAACATTTTGTAATAATTTCCACAGATGGGTCTATTCGTTTCCTTTTGTAATAAATGTGTTCCGCCCCCAAACCCAAACTCAGGCTGCTCTTACTTGTTGTAGTCTGTGACACAGTAGATGTTACTGTGCTGGTCCACGGTGAAAGGCACGCCATCCAGAGCCTTAGAACACACCACACAACGGAAACAGCCAGGGTGGTACGAGTTCCCCAGAGCCTGTAGGATCTGAGACCACAACAACTGTTAACGCCAAGGATACACACACGCACACACACACCATACACTGGCCTAAACTGTTTTAATACCTGCTGATCTATTAATCCTATCCATACACGTCAATAATTGGTGTAAATAATTATTCATCTTTTCATGGTCATCAGATATGACCCTTTTGGATGTTCAGAGGCCCCATGGTTACCATGGAAACACCGTCATCTTGGAGTTGAATCAGTGGGTGGAATACACTGGGAATACACTAGGTTTATGTTAAATAATAAATGAAAAGAGTCAAAAAATAATTTGCTAAATACTGAATAATGTGGAAAAAGCAAAAAAAAAACTATTTCAATAAGCAAAGAAATTAAACAAAATGGGATCAATAACATGAACATGAATGGGAATCTCATCTTGTACTGCATGAATGCAACTGATATTGTCTTGTGAAAAATCAAACAAAATAAATTATTCATACAGTCAGTAAAATGAACAAAAATTAACCACAAACTGAACAAAATTTAAGAAAACAATACAGACAAGCAAAAATAGAAACTTAACAAAATAAGGTTGGAGACACTTGGTTTATGTCTCTCAACTTGAATCTGAGCTTTAATGAACAACTACATGATCAGTGGTGACAGACGTGCTTCCATTTTGACATTTGTTATTTTTAGTATGCCCCTGGTACCTGTTTAGGATGTTATGACAACCACTGTGACCCACGTGTGATCACGTGACCTTTAATTAATGAACAAATACGGTGCATAAAATACACTATATCCACTGGTGTTTCTGTAGATGTGGGTGTTAGTGCAAGGAGCACAATAGTGCACCATGTCCTGTGGCTTTAAAAGCAGGTTCGGGTCAGACATGATGGTCCAGAGTCATGTTTGACCGTCCTGTTGGTGCACCTGAGGGTGGAGTAATTTCCCCCACAGGAGTGGACAGGACAGACGCGGTGCTAACTAAGCAGCCACTGTTTAGATGGAGATCATTAATGATGAACAATGGGAGACGAAGTTTTTGGGTCAGCTCTGCTTGAAGGGGTTAAAGGACACAAATTCAACCCCACCCACTCCTAACAAGGAAGAGGCCCACGCAGAGCTCATTCAGTGTCTGGATGATATAAGCCCAATACTCCCACAGACATTGATACCAATTGGAATATGTGACAAAGTTCCACAGTTCTGAGGATGTTGAAAACGTGGCAACTGCCACACAAGATAATGCAGTACCTGGAGCCACACGGCCAGAAACCCTGCCCTCAAACAGTGGTGACGTCACTGTATAAACAACACGCACAACCAAGATAACGCACGGAAAGTGTCTAAGGAGACAAGTACGTGGACATGGGAGGAGGAAAGGTGTGGTGGTGGATGGGGATCATCACAGACTCAGCATGTAAAAATGGCTGCTGGCTCCAGGTGCAGAGGTGAGGTGGAGGTGCCTTGCCGACAGTTCCCAAGCCATGCGTCAGAGAGCCTTGTACATCCCAGAATATACCCAGGATACCTGCTCTGAGAGCTGCTACCTCCAGTGATCTTCAATATCATCGGTACCACCCCTCCACACACGTACACAATATCCACACACATCAGAGGATTAACGCAACGACCAGTGTAAGAAGAGTCTTTATTTGCAGGCATGAAATCCTCGGGCTTTCTAATTGTGCAGATAGAACGAAGCTAAGAAATGTTATAGATGGGACGGGCATTAAGAATGAAAGAAATAAACTTGTCTAATGTAGTGAAGTTTGCAATTGGGGGCGGGGGGGACGACACACTCAGCCGCTCCCATAGACCAAGAATGTGTGTAGACTTGTTGAAGAGAAAAGTGCAAGCAGCTGAGAACTTTATCACTGAATTGACCCTTTATGGCAAAATGATTAGGATGAGCGCCATATTCTCCACATCTACAGGGTCCTGCTGAGGTTAACTGGGGACGTCCAATGTTCATAGAGAGTAAGCATTGTGGACATACACCATCCATGCAGCTGCTGTGGGGAGGAGCAGGTGCTTTAACGGCCACACGCCACAGATGTCTTACTATATGTTAACAGCCAAACACTGGCAGAGTGCAGACATTTGGACGCGTCTGTTCGACATAGAAACAGTCCCACCCACGTGGTGTTACACCACAGCAACAAGAAAGCACACAGTCTGCTGGAGTTTGTATCTAGAATAAATAAAGTCCTGGATGCTGAGGAGGATGAGTTTGTGATCTGCGGTTGAGTGGATCACTGCTCTGCATTATTCCGTTTACTGCTTTTGATGCCATGAAATAGAAAAGGTTGAGGAGGGAAAAAAAAAAAACACCTTTGTTCTCTAAGTCCAGACAAAACGTCACGCCGCTTTGAATTTCCATGGACTTGGAGACTCCATCTGTACTTAGTTTATATACATTCAGGGTTTCCTGACTCAAACTGGGCCAATGGTGAAGAAAAAATATTTATCCAAAGATGACTGAAAAACACCTCTGAGATCAGAACCACCTCAACACCAAGGTGTGAATTATGTGTCTGTCTGTATGTAAATCCATGTAATTCATTTATCAGAGAGGAGCAAAAACAAGCACACATACGTCTCTGCAGAGCGTCTGTATTTCACATTTCCATCTGTGGATAATTTGTATAGCTTGGTTTTTAAAATATTTTATGTATACGTTACTGGAAACATACCATTTCCAGTGGTAGCACTAGTACTGGTTTGATTGAAGACCATCAGAGGTGTCAAACATATGGCCTGTGGACCAAAACCGGACTGCCTGGTATTAACACCCTGTCTTCTGGATGTGATGCCATCTCCCTGACTTATTTTTTTGATACATCTGCTTTATTTCTGTGCATATTTTAGTAATAGGTTTCCTAAATTATTTTCATGAAACAGTAGCCTTCAAAGGCCAAAAAGAACAAAACAAAAACCAAGCGTCAAAGCTAACAGGTGACTGTTACACTGTTATTTATACTATATGTGCATAATGAAACAATTACTGATTACATTAGTGTTAATAAATGAAGACAGTGAAATAATTACCTTGCGCAACAGCACTGGCATAATCTAAATCATTAAAGGTCTCAAATTCCTGAAAATCCCCAAAAAGACAACACTGCCACTGATGGAGCTTCACACAGTTAGCTTTCCATTCATATTTTTGGTTATTATGTGGTTGAAAAGTTATACAGTAATTACAACAGAGCCTTATATCTGTATTTATCAAAAACCCAAGACAAACATTCCAGTAAAAATGTTCCGTGGGAACCCAAAGACAAGCCAGCTCCACCGCGTCAGTGCATTTCTCTATCCTCTGGAGGCTTCATGTGAGAAACAAAGTAACCCTTAACCCGCCTGGGCTGGGGTTGGGTTAGTGTTTACCAGTAAATCTAAAATAAGTCAGTCTTTAGAGTACACAAACACACACACACAAACACAGTATATACACTCACCTGTTCCAGAATAAGGTGCCCACACACACTACACTTCTCCGCAGCAGCCTGGAACCCTGAGAACTGTCATTAAAACACCAAATAAGAGAGAAGCATTAACACAACAGGGGCAGTGGAAAGCAAGTCATCCAAATAGTTCCACACAAAAAAAACAAATGCACAGTTCCATATAGTCCCAACCATGAGGATTTATACACTAGAAATGAGACAAACTGTGGGATTTATCCGAGATCACACTGATGACGCAAACAATAAATAAGAGCAGGAAATTTAGTTCCACTACATCAGGGGTGTCAAACATAAGACCCACAGACCAAAACCAGGCCTGGGATGAACTTGCTGAGTGGTGAGATCAAATAATTACATAGACATAATAATTATTAATGTTCTTCTTGGTTTTATCACAAAAACATAATTCAACATTATGAAAATACATTATTTACATTAAATAACCATCCTTTCACAATAAAATGTGAGTAACCTAAACAAACATGAACAAAGTTAGTGCAATTTTAACAATATTCTGCCTATTGCCAAATGTTTGCTTTTGTATACCCATAATGCACCTGTAAAAATAAACACCAGAGGCATAAAATATGAATATGGTACATATTTCCTTGTCCATGAATGTCAGTTTTTCAGGTTATTCCCATTTTTTATGAAAGGGTAGCTTTTAAATTGAAAAAACGTTTTATTATTACATTATTTTTGCCCTGAAACAAAGGGGAAAATGTGGTTTTCATGTTATTATCTTACTGGTCCGACCTAGTGCAGGTCACACTGGACTGAATGTGGAACCTGCAAAACAATGACTTTGACACCCCTGCAGTGTCACTACATTTCCTACGAAACTACATATTCCCTACATGCGCTGGGAAATTCTGTAGTATCCCTGAAGCTGCAGTGATCTGGTGGTTTTCAAGTCCCTGGGACCAGTCTGAGGTCTGGGATTCCAAAACCCACCTGGACCTGCTCTCTTACCATGTAATCCTCTTTACAGTACACAGAGCCGTTGACATTGTAGAAGTCCTTGTTTCTTAGGGTGCGTCCTGCCGGTGGGGTGAGGGGGGGCACACAACAGAGGAAACGGTTAGACGGCATGGTTACGATTAGCTTTCAGTCACATACCTTGTCTCTTTAGTGGGTTGTTTGTTCGTTTAGGT
>JAPTHA010000011.1:271962-282621 GCA_029814585.1 Gymnapogon annona | reverse complement strand
AGGACACACAGGAGAAGCATCGTCTGTGATAGAGACTGTCAAGGGCTTCGCAGGCATTATATGCCCCGAACACGACTATCCCACACTTCACACATGTCCCTGCCAGCACAAGGTGGGGTGGGGGTGGGGTAGGGGGCACAAATTGGACACAAACATGCATTTAGTCAGAAGTAATCGCTCGGCAGCTCTTAACACTTCGTTTACGACGCATTCCAAGAGGATGTGTCTGAAATCCAACTCCACACAAAGTGTCAACACTTGTAAATCCTCTGGTTCGCACCACCTAGGGGATTTTCACACCACTCCGACCCAGCCCCCCCCCCCATGCCAGCCTATTTGCTCATCTACTCCACAGTCTGAGGCTTTGTTCAAGCTCTGTCATTAAGGGAAACTCCACCGGATCTGACTTTTTTTTTGGCAGCGTTTCTGATCAAATGATGACTGGGGAGTTTGAAGCTCAGACACACCTTTAAATCTCTCTTAAACCCTACAGTTTGAGCAATTTGGAGATTAAACGTGAGCGTACTTTTCTTTAACTACCTTGTGAAGAAATTTTTCAAAAGTAGTAAATTGCAAAAATGACCTCTCCCGCCTGCTCGCCACAGTTCCTCATTTTAATTTTACGACGCCACATCAAATCCTTAAATCACTTCCTTGCAAAAAATTTGAAGCAAACCAAACTAAAGCTGTCCTTTTAAACTTTACTTATTGTAGCAAGCGTACAATAAATGGCTGTTGACTTGTACGCTATATCTAGGAGAAAATAAACTGCACATTATAGGGGTGCTGTTATTTTGAATAGTAACCACGAACTATGAACAATTGGTTCTGGAACAAAGTTCAAACTGAGCCAAATATAAAAACCTTAAATGAAGAACACTGATTATGTCATCGCCACTGAGCTCCAAACCTATAATGTGACTTCACACACTTCACAAACACCTTTCGTATTGTAAATAAACTTATAAGAACCTTTAAAAAGGTGGACTAGCCAGTAGATGTGTTTTGTGTTTAGGCTTAATATCCTACTAGTTAGTGAATGTTGTCTTAATTTTACCTGCATATGGCCATTACACGTAGGACAGATTTCTTCCATGAATACTGTAGAGTTGGCTTTTGTATATTTTAGCATTTATTCTATTCTACAATGATATATTAAAGCTACAAATTCCTGAGCAGGTATTTGTACAGGATATGATCATATGTTAAATTTGTATTAACGACAGACCTTTTTTGAATGGGGAGGGTTTTTCTTTAAATGTCAGCTGATTGATGGGATTTACACTATTGATAGACTTAACAGTAAATTTACAAGGGTAATAGTTTTGATAACAGTAAATGATTTGAAGCTTATCAAAGTAAATTTCTACTTAAAACAATAGCTTTGAACGTGTCTATATTAAATATCTATATATCATCTTTAAACTATATTTCTAGCATTAAGATTGACAGGCTGAATAATGACTAATGTTGACGCTTTATGAACCATATTCATTTAAATGCTTCAAACTCCGACAGGGTCATCAGTAAGACACTTCTCTGTTTTCAGCTTAACTTTTACAAGCTACTGTAGTAAAACCGTTTGGAACAGGAAAAAGCCAATAGATTAATCCAACAATATTAACTTCTGGAAAACAAACTCTCTGGTTGAGACTAAAGACTAAGAGCTGCACATTTCAGGTCCACATGGCTGTGAAGGTCTGGCTCCTACGCCAATGTATTCCAGTGGAGTGTGTGTTCAGCCCAAACCTTGGCTTAGATGAACAGTGGCGACGCAAGCCTCAGTGTTTCTGGGATCTATTTAGGATTCGCCTGCTTTCTTCACTGTCTTATGTGGCTGTGGGAGTGCCACACAAAAATCTAGAATTCCTACACTTTTCTGCTGCCGCTATGAACTTGGACTAAACTTCCTGCCAAAGCCAAAGAGCAGCAGGCCAAGACTCCAATGCACTGTGACAGTCTTTAAATATACGTAGAGCCTGGAGACACTACATATAGTATGAGCTGGGAAAGAAAGGTTGGTTTTGGGTGGAGACACATCCGGGGGCTTTTTGGGGTTTAAAAACCAACAAATATTCTATAAATTAAAGCTCCCTCCCCCAGAGAACCCTGAAAGGAACCAGAAAATAAAACTATTCCCAACATTTAGAAACTATTTAAACCCATAAAGACCCAAACATCCATCAACCTAAACCATCCACGTGATCTAAACTGTTTAATACCTGTTGATCCATTAATCCTAACAATACATGTCATTAATTGATGGAAAATACAGTCATTCATGTTTTCATGGTCAGATATGACCCGTCTGGATGTTCAGAGGCTCCGTAGTTACCATGGAAACACTCATCTTCTACAACATTGATTCACCAGTAAAACCCACAGTTGAATCAATGATGGTGGAGACATGTGGTCTAGATTAAATGATAAATAAAATGAACAGAAATCAATGCAAAGTGTACAAAAACAGCAAAAAAAAAACTGCCAAATAAAAAAGAATAAGCACGAAAATTAATATGGCTCTCACAACCAAAACGAGCCACAAACTGAACAAAATTGAAGAAATTTTTTTTAAAATAGGCAGCAGAATGACCACGAACAAATAAAATAGCAAGTGAATTAACAAATTAACATTGGAGACACTTATGTTCCATAATTGATGAATTTTAGGATAAAACACTCAACTTTAATCTGATCTGTAGTGAACATCCACATGATCAGTGACAACAAATGTTAATATGTTATTTACAATTTAAAAATGCAAAATATTGAAAGTAAAATTAAAATAACTCATGTTAACTTAATTTTATTATTAATCACTTAAGAAAAGAAAAAATTTGGGGTGAACTGCAGTAAAAGTAGCTCAGCGTCTTTATGGGTTAAAGAATGTAAAGTGGAGACAAACGTGCTGCTCATCTCTGAATCCCGATCTGTTTTTGAAGCACACTTGACAGTGTTTTTCCTTTTCTGCACTGAAACATATGAGTGTTTGAATGACAGCTGAGTAAGTAGCGTCTCTCTTCACGCCTCACGGCGTCTGATTGGATCCTAATGGCTAACAGGAGTACAGTATTGTATGTGGCCTCAGGGCACACATACCTGAGCAGAAAAACAGGCTTCAACACACCGCCCCTGCACACGCCAAGGCAGCAGCATTACGCACGCGCACGCGCACACACACACACACACACACACACACACACACACACACACACAAGAATACATACATGACTCACACACACGCAGCGTTACTGTGGCCTGAAGTCACTCGGGGGGGAAAACACACCCTGCCACAAAGAAAACAATATATACAAACTCATATCCAGCCACTGTTAGAGAGACACACACACACACACAGAGCCCTAATCTTGTGTGACTCACAGTAATGGATGAAGCTGTGTTTATATGGAACCACGTAATTTGTGTTAAGTGTTAGAGCAGAGTCTTTTCAGTTCAATGCTCGTGTACATACGTTGTGCACTTCCTTCAGGTGGCACCGTCTGATGATGTCATGACTGCAGGTGCGACCCTCAGCGCATCTTTTCTCCTGCTTTCCACACATTTAGCACGTCCCATTTGTTACTCCTCTTTCGTCAGCTCAACACATCTACTTGTCTGGATAAGTTTCAGAGGCCTAAGCATTTTTCCCCCCTTCTTCTCTTTATGCTTTGCGTGCTGCGGCCCTACGTGTCTGTGCAGGTTCACAGGCAACAGCCACATATCCATCCACTCTTTCAACCATTAATCTGTTCATCCATCCTTGCATCCAGCCATACAAGCCTTTCATTTCCAGAGAAACCTGTGATCTGACACCAGGCAATGATGAGGACAATAATATGAGGCTTTGGGGGGCGGGGGGTGACCCAGTGCTCCTGGTTATGAATGCATCTACAGTGACTACGGTGGCTCAAATTAGGAATGTGATTTTACATTGGGTGTTAAATGCAGCGCTGCCAACCTCCACCCACTCCATGAAAACTCCACCCAAATCTACTGTTTTGTTTTTTTTTGGGTATTTCTAATCAGGCAAATGTTCTGGGTAGAACCCAGTGTCTTTGTTTTTGCTTCTTCAGTGTAGGTTATCACGGCACCAAACGTTGAATCATCACTGTCATCAAGAACAAACCCACAATTTTTTTTAACGAGTCACTTCACTCTACTCGTTGCAGCCTTTATATTTCTTATAACTTATCGCTTATTATGGGGTACATCCTAGACAAACAGCCTCGTTTCAACATCTTCAACTCTACTGTTTGTGTGATGAGTTATTATTGAAATATTTATTATTTTTCAGTTTTGATTTTCCATCTCAGTTAAGTATCACATTCACATACATTTTGAGGAGTGAAGGTGGAGTTGGCTAGTTTGAGTAGTATGTTTTGTTTCACTACTTTTTTATGCATATTGTGAGAGAAAATCTCAATTTTAAGAACATTAATTTCAAATATAATGAATACATGTATGTTTATCAAAAGGTCCCACCAGGAACCACTACGATGTAAGGAAAAAATATACTAGCAGTTAAATTTTGTTTATATTTAATTTTTTTAATTTAAGTTTTGAAATCGTGGTTTTAATTTAATCAACTGTTTCCGGTCCTATTTTTAGTTTTTAGGAACATGTACTCGCTATAATGCTTATATTAATCATAACGTGTAATTAAATAGCAAGGCTGTATTTGCTAAACTTGACATTAGGGTGTTTTATATTGGTGGCAATTACCTGGCAATAAACACCTCCTATGTCCTTTAGAGATACTAATAAAACATCTTTATGATATACAAGTGTTAAGACCAAAGCTCTAAGTTTAAGTCTCTGTTTACTATAATTACTCTCTTGCTTTGAAGATGACATGATCACAGTTTCATGTGACACCCCTTTAACATACACTGAACAGGTACTATGTTTGCTCTGGAAAACCAAACACCTGGCACTAAAAGCACGTTATATTGAAACAGTGGAAAAGCCACACGACAATACATGTAAAAAGGATGCTGCAGGTCTCACCAAAGAACTCCTGTCGGTTCTCCACAGCCTCTCTTCCAGGCCCGACTCCTTGCTCTTCCTGGGATTTGACCGGTCCTGCGGGTGAGGCGGAGCCAAGCGTCACTGAGCTTGGCTTGGGAAGTGCCGTCAGGCCAAGAGAGTGCTCCTTGAGCATCAGGCCTTCCAGGAGTCCATCCCCTTCTAGAGCTGCATCTCTCAACAGCAGACGAGTCAGCTCTTCTTGGTACCGGGTTCCAGGCTGATCTGAGTAGCGGGTCTTCTCACCCATTAAACCCCCTTCTTTGCCTCTCACTCCTGCTTGCTGTTCCTCCCACCACTCAGGCCCGGTCTGGTAGCACACTGCAGCCGGACTTCCAACTGCAGGCGGGTAGGAGTGTCGAGTGTCATGAGCATTTGGAGGAACCCCGACCTCCAGGTAGTGAGTCCAGGCCTCCACGGGGGTCACACTAGCTCTGCCTTGAGGGCCATACCCAGGTGCGGAGCCCCCCGTCTGCAAGGATGGGGACTGCTGCTGTGGAGGGAGGCCTCCAGAGGCCGAGTAGCGGGAGTCATAGCCCAGGCTAATGCCACTGGTTCGGTTGCTGCTACAGCGACTTCCCATAGGACTCCCTCCGCCCCCACCACTGGCTGTACTGGACGCAAAACTGGACCTGGGACTGACCAGGACTGACTCCTGCAGGCTGAATGAGGAGCACGGACTCAATGTTGGTCCTGGAGGATAGAAGAGACCCGCTCCCACACCTCCTCCAGTCACATCAGATGGCCGATGCGGTGGGTGAGAGAGGGATGCTGGCCTGGTGCTCTCCCATAGTTCACTGCCCGTGCTCAGTCGTTTGTAGAACAGACTTTCCTGAAGTGAGAATCGTTTGTGGCGCTCAGGCTCAGTGAGGTAACTGGCCTCAGCCAGACCCCCTCCACCCACCCTGGGTGCAGATCCATAACCTGTGGCAGCAGGGTACGGCGGTGGGACCGAAAGAGGGGGTGGCTGGGAGAGGAGCTGCTGCCGCCTCACCAGCTGCTGCAGCTCCAGGGAATAGCGTCGCTGATTGAGGGATGCCTTGGAGCCAAAAGCACCCATGGGGTCACACTCAGGACCCAGGCCAGATTCACGTCTCAGGTGGGAATCGACACCTTCACCAAGGTAACAAGAAACTCGCTGCTGGGGGGAACGACGCCTCACTTGGGCCAAGATGGAAGGGTGAAGGGATTGCTCGCCATCTGAAGGTATGGCACCCACTGTGGTAGAAGCTGGTTGTGAGGTATGAAGCTGAGTGGGAGGCATGCTCATCCCTCCTCCTGCCACTGCTGCTCCTGTACCACTACCTCCTCCACCTCCTCCTCTCCCACTCACTGGAACACATGCATCATTTGTGGTTGCAGAGGCAAGAGAGAACTGGCCAGGTCTAGAGGGTGAGACAGCTGCTGAGCTGGGCGCTGGTGGCAGACCACTGCCCCCACCGCTGCCTCCGGAGATGCCACTGTTGGCGTTGCTGTTATTACAGTTGCTGGCAGAGTCATGCTTTTTCTTTGAACTGTTGAATTTCACACTGCCAGAGTCTGTTAGCTTTAACTTTTCCAATAACTTGCTGATTGGCCTGTCCATGATGATATCGTCTGGCTTGATTTCCTGTTTGGGCAAAGTCAAGTGTTCCGGCTCAAATAAGATAATTTCTCAATTACAGTGTGCTTCGATACAGCAGAATAAGGTAACTAGTAAGAGCTACAGTCTTAACTATGGCAGGTAAAATGGTTAGCTTCCAAACTCAGTAGGAAGGACTTAAAAACTGGCCTTGAGACTGAAAACAGCAACTTAGATCCACAATAAATATAACACATAAGATAAATAAGACCTTTAAGACATCATAGGGAGATTACATGACTTTGAGTCCTCTGAGTCGTTTAGCTGGCCTCATGTGGAAAACCCACAGGCACAGGTAGGCTGTGGTGAGCAGAAATCCATTGGTTTTTTAGACAATAGTTCAAGTCAGTTCATTCAAGCAACGGTAGACACGGACATCCAGGCCACTTCTACGTGACCTATGGTCGTGGAGGGCCTCTTTTGTGGACCCTCATGTGGCTCCACATCTGCATGTTCTGATGGTTTTTAGTCTGGCTTAGATGTTGGACGTAGTTGCTTTGATATGACTGTGTCCGGATGGGCTTTATGGGGATGGGGGGGGTCTCTCCGTTTCAAAGTTCTTTTTAAAAAGCACAATGCGGAGAGCTTCAGCAGGACTTCATGTGGGTCCAGTGTAGACAAGAAAATAAATCCGTTTGAGCTCAGATAGTCGACTCACCCGACGTCCGTGGTTCATCTCAGGACCAAGTGTTGGAGGAAAACTTAAAAGGACATGTTTTAGTCCTCAGTGGCCCCTGAAAACTCACAAATACGGCGATCGGTTGCTCCGTTCGGCCGTCCGGTCCGTCCGTCCACCCGCCTGTGTTCGACTGCTTTTATCATTCCCGTTTCCAAAGGAGAAATCCTCTCCGGGACTCGATCAAACAGTGGCGGAGAACTTTGCACACAATGCGAATAAAGAGTGTGGAGCGGAGCGCCGTTACAGCCGCATCCCCACAGACCGCTACGGACCAAACCAGCCGCTCCAAGTACTCAAAATCCCTCCCCGTGTGCTATGCACGGTCGACAACTTTGTTTCTTTCTTTCTTCCCCCTAAATAATTACTTACCTCCCCCTCTTTTCACATAAGCATTAAGTTACCTACAGTGAAAGGGGCAACTTCCGGTTGTGCGTTTTCAAAATAGTGCTCTTCAGTCGGGGTTCGCGTTACAATAAAATACAACTTCCTGGCTTTAAATTTGAAATACTAGAATAGGCACAATATGATAAATATAGAAATCAAACCTCAGTAATTAGTATGAAGCAATTTACTTTTCATTGGTAAATGTTCTTTTGTGAACATGTATTGTATACCAAGCAAAACCAAAATAAACTAAAGCAATCACTTTAAAATTTCTTTGCAAAATGTTGAATATACCATTCTATTAATTTTTTTCTGGGGCCTTGTTGTATAGTCCTATTAATCACTATTAATAGGACTATACAACAACATAAAATATGACATTTTGTCATATTTTATGAGTTGGTAATCTATTGTGATAACAAACATAATTATTGCTTTACAATATAGATCATTCTGCTTAGTTTTTATTACTGATCAAGACTTTTATTGATGCTAAAAAAATGTAACCAATGAACCGTTTTTCTTCTATCCTTGACACATTTTATCTACATATTTTGCATCAAAATTTCATTTAAATTTGGAATGATAAATCATGTCTATATCTATATTGTTACAAAATACAATCTCCAGAATAAAGAGGAGCTGCGTGTGTTTGTATCAGTGTTCAAACTCCTCGAGGACAGACTTCAATTGCTCTTTTCACTCCCCAGCTGTGAAAATTCCACTGAATATCTCGTACTTTCTTTGTCTGGTTATCAGCTGTATGTGTTTTGTCTTGTGCTTTTATTTTCCAGGTACATCCGCCGCTCCCCGCCGTGCTTCGGTGTTAACTTAGCGGCCTCCCTATGCTCCTTTATCAGTCAACGGCGGCTCGTTGCCCCCGGCGGCCGGAACACCTTTCCTCCAGCCATGGCTGTTTCGTCATTCATACGCAAAACTCTGTGAGTGGCCGTTCACACTGCGCCAAAAGCAGCCCTGTTTACGAAAATTAATGATGGGAAAAGTGAACTCGTACAGAAAAAAGTCTATATTAAGACTGGAACATTGAAGGAAAATACTTAAGTTGAGTTCCAGAGGTCAACTGTGAAGCTGAGGTTGAGTGGCTCCGGGTCATACATTTGTAACATTGTGATGTTTCAGAAGCACTCACAAGAACTTTAAATACATTTCTACCACTTAGAGGATTTAGTGTCTATTTCTATGTCACGTGTGCAGAGACGTTGTTATGGCTAACGCACCTTTTTTTTTCAAGGCATGTATTCTATATGGCACAGATCTATAGTATAACTGTTATGTTTTCGTTAACTGGGTTTCATTCACTGTAAAGGTGACAAAAAAGTTGTGTTGCATTTCTTTCTGTTGTATTGCAGAAAACCAAAATGCACATGTTCTGACAAGTGACGTTTTTTTGAGTATGCGCAGAAATCAAAGTCTGAAGTATACATACAGGTGTCTGAGGATATTATAAAGAACAATAATATACACGTAGTTTGGTTTAGCTATTGCATTAACACAGATCTATGCAGTCTAACTTGTACATAATTCAACAATATACTGTAACTCACACATTGAATGAACCCCCTTGACCCTGAGAACAAGTCTTCCCTATACATAAATGGCTTTCCCCTATATGTTCCAAACTGTCACCTTTCATCTTCTAGTGTCGGCTTATGGAAAGTTCCAAAAATGAACTGCAAAAACTGTTACACGCCAAAGGAAATGGAGAAATCTCTCACCATAGATTTAAACAACTTCACTTAAGTTTATATCTAATGTAATAAATGTGAAAATTAGCTTAAAATGTGTTTAAATCTGACTCTTTTGATAGAATAAGCAGATGTTTCCAAAGTGTTATTAGAGATATATTGGTTTATGAATGTTTGTACTATAGATACTAGTAGTAATATTACACTAGGTAACAAATAGCTGCATTACATAAGTATGTACAACACAATCTACTCTGTTTGCCAGTGGTAACATTTTATTATCCTGTAAGTGGTATGTCACAGCAAGGTGGTCCAATGAATATACAGGACTGAGAATATAGGATTCATACCTACAACATCCTATCTGTTACATACTTAAAAAAGACATGACAGAAAAGTAATTTTATATAGTCAATCATCATATGTAAATGAATAAATATAAACTTAAAACACAGTACAATAATAATAATAACAACAACAATAACAATAACAGAAGAGCTAGAATAGCCTAAAATGAATTAGAAATCTTACAACTGAGCTGTAAAGGCAAATAAAGACAGAGACAAATAAAATCGTTTCAGTGATGACTTTTTTTTGCTGTGAAAAGAATAGAATCTTATTCAACTTTTACACGAGTAAAAAAAATAAATGTAGCACATATGTTTTTCTACACGTTTTATTTGTGCGGTATTACATAATTACAGCCGGGGGCTTTTTCCCGTGAGCACCGTGGGTCAACACACACCATGCGTCGTTCCAGCAATGGCACTACATTGTTGTACCACCAGCCTGTGGAATGCGCGGAGGGACACGGTGGCGTGAAGCGGCTGGTGAATTTTTTCGGCGTGTCTGAGTTCTCCAAGGACGATACAGAGTAAACATCCCGCTACTATTTCAGGACTGACCAGGCTCACGAGCCGGTGCCTTCAGTCCTGCCTTATCGCGGCTGTTTTTGTGTCCGTTAACGGATACAACAGGAGGAAAAGAAACCGAAAGAAGGAAAAAAAAACACACCTTGACAAAATACCTCAGGTTTATTTTGATAGGACACGGAGGCTTTGTACGTGCCCCGATGCCCCCCCACCCCACCATCCTTCTCCCCCACATCCTCCCTCCTCCACCTCGCCCCTCCTCTCCTCCTGCCCACCCCACCCCAGCTCCTCCTCTCCTCTTCCTCTCCTTCCTCTCACCTCCTCCTCTCCTCCTCCCCCAATGCCCCACACGCTTCTTCTCCTCCACCTCCT
>JAPTHA010000011.1:246946-259020 GCA_029814585.1 Gymnapogon annona | reverse complement strand
GCCCCCCCCCTCTTCTTGTTTGCAACTGAAGGCAGCGTATATCCTCATAAGGACTTGTACATAGATGAACCTGTCAGAGGTCACAAACAAAGAGCAAAAATATAAATTTGAATGGAAATACTATTTACAGCTGTCTTATCAAGAATAAGTGAATAATTACACAGAATAATTGTATCAGTTTTATGTCAGTGACACCTGACAGCTGCAAGAAGGAACGACCTGTGATACCTTTCTTTCATACATGGGGTGTATGGGCTGTTTGAGAGGGTGCGAGTCTCCACACCACACACACAATCTTTAGTTACAGTAATATCATATCTGTTGTAATCTAAATAAATAGCATTTTTGGCTGCTCCATCTCCACGTTTCAGTCCATGAAAACTAAAGTTAAAATAACCTTTTTTTTCTATAACACAAGTTCCTGCAAGCCTTGGGTAATAAGTCCCATTACAAGTTGAGCTTAGTTTGTAATCACGCATTCTGGAAAATGTCTGTTCCAGGAAATTAGGACAGAACCATAATTGAACGCCAACAGAAAATATGTCTGCTATTTCCTTTTGTGTTTGCGGTTGTTTTTTTGTCTTGAGCTTGTGGTATACCCAGGTTGTTGTTTACTGTTCCACTGTTTTTTTGACAAAAAGTTAGAGGCACGAAGAGTTAAACAGAGAGTAGAAAAAGCTCGAGGGGTAGTGAGGGTGAATAGAGAGAGAGAGAGAGAGCAAAAACAGACCAGAGATACTTGTGGTTTGAGACTGAAGCCTCATAAAGGGAACTATTTTGCAGTGGATGAGGAAATCAGAAGGGAGGCTGCTTCTTCGAAGACGGTTCTCCGACAGAAAAAGATTCAAGCGCAGGAGGAAATGTCCCTCAACCTTCCTGCAATGCACATCTCCTGTTTCTATTCTTTTTTTTTCAGTGCTATAGACTGAATATCCCAGAGCCAGGGCGTAGATTTTTGTTTCTGACATTATGTGTAAACACAGACACACACACACATACGGGGATTGAAGTCATATGGGGACCCACTTTTTATTCATCATGCACGGGGACCACCCTTTCTAAATGTTCTACAGCAATGAAAAAAATCGGGTATAGCCACTATTGCTTTATTAGCTTATGCGCCACATCAAATATCAGAATTGATGAAGTCATTGCTGGACCATGTCTGCTGGGGACTTGGAAAAACCAAAGCTACATGGCTGATGGGGACCTAATTTGAATATTATGTAAATTTATTTACATAATTCACACAAGGTCCCACCTAATTAAATGTCATTAATGGGGATCTTGCACCAGGTGTATTATTAATGAGAAATGGCAAGTATCTGTAAGTATCTATAAGTATCAACCATCAAATGAAGGTCTGTCACTGTAAATATTATATGATGAAACTATAATTTCATATTTCTTGTTTGCTAAATTTAGTGTTAACCCTCTATGTGGCACACTCACATAAACTTTGTGACAACATTTTTTATTGAGTGCAGCTAAACAAAATGATTCAGATCAGGTCAAATGGCACACAAACAAACAAACAAAAACCTGTTACATTTTCACATAGGACCCATGATGAACAATGAACAATGAAAGGGATTATAGCGACCAATAACGTAATAATGGCCAGTAACATAATACCTGCCAATAACGTAATAATTTTGGCCATTTTAAATGCAATAAAGTCAGTAATGTAATAACTTGCCAATAATGAAATGAAATGTTTGTGCTGATAACGTAATAAGTTATTACATTATTGGCTGCAGCTATTACATTTTCAAAAGATTTTTCTGAATGCTAGGCCAATAATATAATATTGCAGACAATAATGTAATAACTAATTAGATTATTGGCAAAATGCTATTACATTATTGGCTCAAACATTTTATTACATTATTGGTAAGTTATTACATTATTGCTTTCGTTACATTTAAAATGGCCAAAAATATTACGTTATTGGCAGGTATGACGTTACTGGCCATTATTTCGTTATTGATTGCGATAGGGATCCTTATATGTATATTCAAAACAAAAAACCAAACATAATATGTTGACATCTTTTTAAAGGATGATGTTAAAATTGAAATGAAACAGAAACAAACAACTGCCTTATTACCAAGGTGTTGGTAACCAAAAAGCTAGTTACATTGCAATTTCCTCTTGTAGGCTGAAATGCAGTTGTAAATGTAAAATTTGAGGGCCTGCCAGTCCCGGTTCTGAAGGGCTTCCGGTTCAGACTTTAAACACCTCTCACACTCTATTTTTCCTGGTACAAGGCAAGATGTGATGACTTGCTGACCTTAGCAAGTTGCAAGGTCTTCTTAGGCAGCCGCTAATACTCTCTGTGGACTGTTTTGTCATGGCCAAGAAAGTTGGCCAACTGGTCCATTTCTGTGTTTGTCATGTTTAGCACTGTTGATAAGGTTGCTGCATGCTTCCTTAAGTTGGTCAATGTCGGTGCCTTGGGATACGCAGCACCACATTGCTTTGCAAAGGCACGGAAGCATTCTGACCCTCGGAAGTGGGTCATAGCCCCTGGTCGTGCAAACCTGTGTTTGTTGTCTTCCGAACCCCACAAGCTTCTCTCTGTGACACAAGGAGTTGTATGGCACTCACCATTTTAGGAGTGAGAAGAATTGGGAGTGGACGTTCACGCTTTCCTCTGATAACAATCCTAGTGAAGTGTCTGCAGAGTTTTTTCTCCACTTCAGAGTGCCCAGTCCAGATCACCAGGTGGATCAGAAGTGTCTCGACAAAAATGCAGATAGGGGCATGCTTGCCACCTTTCCTTCTCTTCGCTGGTTAAAGAGGATAAGCTGGATGAGACACACCTTTGTCAGCTCCTTCCAAACTTTTGCTGAGGGACTTTCAGTGAGAAATGTGTACCATTTATCTTGCTCATGTGTGAGATATGCATGCAGTTTTTGGACATCTTTGGTGAAGGGCATGACACTGGGCATATTCCACTTGGCTTCCCTGATGTTCCTCAATGCTGCAGCTGAGATCAACTCATGCCACTTTTCTTTATGGACACCTTCAAAGTTGCCCTTAGCTTTTAAGAGTTTGCTTACATTAACTAATGAGTGTCCAAGTTTGGTCGCTAGTGATGGAATTAAGAACGTGTTAGATTCACTCTCATACCCACATGTAAACTTCACAACATTCACAGTCTCCATGTACTTTTGTGGATTAATGAGATCTTCCATATTTTTCAAGGAGGCACCTTGAATCAACCTTCCCAATTCTTGCATCCTCTCTCACACATTATCTTTATTCTTAGCTGATGTCCCGGTTTTATTTAACAAGTGTTTCCCAAAATCAATAATCACTTGGTCATTTTTTATTATGCGAGATTGGGTCGAGTTTAATGGAAGTAATTATTCCCCATAACTGTTTAGTCGTGGTTGTTGACACAAGCCATGTGTACCTGCACAAGGACTGAACACGGTTCTGTCCTGGCTTGGGGCAACTGATCCAGGTTTGAGTCGACAATGACGGATGTGTTGCCACAGACCTTTCCATAAGTAAAGTCCTTGACAATATGCACAATGCATAAAGTCTTCTCCCTGTGCTTCTTTAGGAGGACGTTTAAATGGCACTAATTGTCCCTGTCCTGATTGCATAACAGAAGCATTGTGCGAGTAGTTTCCTTTGTTCTGAATATAATCTAACTGTCTTTTTCTTTCCTTCGAGCCCTTTGGAAAGCTTAGCACGCAAGCCACATCAGATTTATCATCATGTGCTTTTTCTAAATGGCTTGCCATCTTAGCGTTTGCCATCTGCCATCACATACATGCTATGTCATGCCACACCACAAGGTGTGAGTGTTTGTGTTAAGAGAATAAAGGTAATGTTTTAGTAGAGTAGAACAAGATAATAAGGAAGAGGTGGGGTTGATCTGCATGTGTTCAGGAGTTAAAGAAATAAAGAAAAGCATGTGTCAAAAGGATAAGTGACTAAGTAACTGTTTCCATCATGGGGACCTGCCTTTTTGTCCCCATGATGGAACTGGTCCCCATAAATAACTGTGTACCCAAATTTTTGTTCCCACAACAAATGAAAGACAGTGCACATACACACACACACTTTCACATGCTTCAAGTAAATCTCAATCTAAATGGTTTCATCATTTTTTCCACTTGGCTTCTGAGCACATGACCGCCCACTCCACGTCCAAAACAACCAGTGGTGTAACTGTACCCAGAGCTCAGCCTCCTTCTGTGGCCTCCAGCAGCTGCAGCCTACGACGACTTTATAGACGTGTCACACATCATATCATTCTGCTTGGTTCTTTGCTTTTGAAAGTAAAACCACAGATTACACAATAACTCATAGTATTTCACCTGTTGTTTTGTTTTGCTGCTATGCTTTCATGGTTATCGCCTTGTCACAGTTTGTGGACTGGTGTACAAACTGTGTACAGCAGGTTGTACACGAGGACGCCCTCCACACTGAGTTGGAGGTCTTCAGCAGCACTAGGTTCCTAGGGGTGCACATCACTGACAACTTCAACTGGACACTCAACTGGAGTTCAGCAGCGCCTGCACTTCCTGCAATGGACGAGAAGGGTGTCCCTCCACTCTCCAGTCCTCACAGGCTTCTACATAGGCACCATCAAAGGCCTGCTGACCAACTGCATCTCTGTCTGTCTGGTGTGGGGGTTGCAAGGCCTCAGACTGGAAGCCTCTGCGGAGAGTGGTGTTGCTAATATATCATATGTGGTATTACGTGATGTGTTCATTCACGTTCATAATATGTTCATAGTGATGAGCTGTTCAGTTTATGGACTGTATTTTTTCCCTCTTGTCTTGTTCTGCTCAAACCAGACAGCAGTGCAATACTTAATTCAAATTAATCACTAGAAGAGTTGATAATAAAAACTCCAAAAGAAGAATTAGCTGTGGCATGCTGTAATATTACAAGGTTTATTTAATATAACTGCTCAGTAACATTCAACACCCACCATGAAATTTGTGCTCGGGAGATTTCCAGAGACATTCAATATGAAATAGCACGACAGCAGGTTTCATCTATTCGTCTTATAGACTCAAACACATCTCTGCACCTTTATTTAACATAATTTTCATGGCATTGTGGATTCCTTCTGTTGTGAAGTAGTACATTGAAAGAAAATTCACATCGTCATTCCCCTCTTTGTGACCATACATGGTCAGAGTAGGACTTTTATGCCGCTGTAGATATTCACTGTGAATGACTGTGGTATAAATATGGCATGGTTTTTGCTTTGTACAGATCAACCATAGATTTTAAACTTTATTGCAGTGTCACAACAAATGAACCCAAGATCCTTTAACACCACTACAGTGTATTCTTTATTAATACATTACTTTTTTAAAAATCTCTGATGGGCTGTACCCTGATCCATCACGTTTCCAAGATTAATTGCTAGTGCTAAAGTCTAACCAGAGAATTTAAACTGACAAAACCTGAGCGTCAGTTCATCACCCATAAGCAAATTCTACAGGGAATGAAGTACATTAAATTCATCTGCTATCTTTGGATATAACCATTCTTCGTGCCCACTGAGAAGTACCAGCTCAACTCTTTCTTCGTTTGACTAAGCCATGCTTAACCTATGGATTGAAAAAAACAACTAATAATTCATTAACAGTGGAATTAAACTAAAGCAAACAAACAAACAATGATCCAATGTGTCCAGACTTTACAGACACCCTATACAATGACGTCCATTTAATAGTTTTCCAGTGAGTAATCATCCATCCTGCAGAAGGTCACTGCCTGTGGTCGTATTATTTACTGCTTGGTCAATTTGAAGTGTGTTAAAGGGAGGCGCTAATGCTAAATTTAACCATATTTACATGGCACCAGGACTACATGTGAACCTCAGGTGCAATTTGTAGTAAGGTCATGTGTGGTTCTTGTTCCATGCTAATATCCTGTGTTTTGTGACATTTTGAATCATTATTCCTTTTTTGTAGTTAAGGCTGCTCTGGTGTTATTAAATGGTAATATTAAAAGGGTTTTGGGTGCAAATTCAGGAGGCTCCTTTCTCATAACATGGATATTCACTTAAAGACCGAACCTAAAAACCTGCAGAACAGCAACACCTCAACCGTTGAAAAGAATGACACGCATAAGCCACAGTAAAAGGCACGTGTATGAAACACAGATGTGGGAGTTTGCATTCCTAAATCACCATACGTTATATAGGTCATAGCAGCTCTGTACAAATAATGGTATTAACCCATAAAGACCTAGGGCTACTTTAGTGGTAGTTTAAAATGTTATATTTTCTATATTGAACTTTTAAGCAATTTATCTCCATTTATGATAATATCACCCTCTGTGTTTTGTGTTTTTTTCAATGTAAATCATATATTTTATATCAGTGTATATCATATCTTTCTATATTTAACGAATTGATCATCTAGATGTTCATGAAATTTCAGTTTAAAGTTGAGGATTATTATATCAAATCCTGTAAAAACTGTCAAATATCTCAGTTAACTGATCATAAACCCAGTGTGTCCATGCACTGTCATTGATTCAACTCCATGGGTTTTACTGGTGAATCAATGAATAAAACTGAACTGAAACAACGGAGGTCCACAGAGAAGAGGAGGTTTAAGCCGTGTGTCCCTGCCATGGTAATGGGTAATGTAAGATCGCTAGCCAACAAGATGGATGAGCTAACGGCGCTAGCATGGAATCAAAGGGAGTACCAGGAGTGCAGTTTAATGTGTTTCACGGAGATTTGGCTGCACGAAGATATTCCCGATGACAACGTGTCCATCGAGGGCTACATGACTGTCCGGGCAGACAGGAACCAGACTTCAAGCATGAAGAAAAAAGGAGATGGGCTTGCGGTCCTGGTGAATTTGCAATGGTGCAACCCAGCTCACATCACCATCAAAGAGCATATTTGTAACCAGGATGTTGAGCTGTGTGCCATTGGGCTGAGACCATATTATGTGCCGAGGGAATTTTCTCATGTGGTCTTAGTGCTTCTTTACATCCCTCCCTCTGCTAACCCCACCACTGCATGTGACACCATCCACTCTGCCATAGGCTGGTTACAGACACAACACCCAAGTGCACTCATGGTTATCTCGGGTGACTTCAACCATGTCAACATGGACACCACACTCCCCACCTTCACACAGTATATGAACTGTCCCACTAGGGAGGAGAGGACCTTAGACCTGCAAACACTGCAGATGCGTACAATTGTTCCTCCCTTCCTCCACTGGGCAGGTCCGACCACAACCTCGTCCACCTCACCCCCTGCTACGTGCCTCTAGTGAAGAGACAGCCTGTGACCACAACAACTGTAAGGTGATGGTTGGATGAGGCCTCTGCGACACTGCAGGGCTGTTTTGAAGTCACAGACAGGCACACACTCTGTGAGCCTCATGGTGAGGACATTAACAAACTCACTGAGTGCATCACAGACCACATCACCTTCTGCACCGACTCCATTGTTCCTACACAAGTTGTGCGTTGTTATCCGAATAATAAACCTTGGGTAACAAAGGACATCAAAGCTCTCCTGAACATCAAGAAGAGGGCCTTCAGAGCTGGAAACAAGGAGGAGATGCGAACCCAACAGGCAGCACTCAAGACCCAAATAAGAGCTGCAAAGGAGGAATACAGGAGGAAGCTAGAGGGGAAACTCCAACAGAATAACATGAGGGAGGTTTGGAGTGGCATGAGGAACATTACAGGTTTTAGATCAGCCAACAGCAGAGAAGGTGAAGGTGGTGTGGATAGAGCCAATGAGTTTAATCTGTTTTTTTTAATAGGTTTGACTCAGCGGTTTCTGCTCCCCACCCTCCCCCACACTGACTCCTATGCTGTCAGCCTGCAATCAACAGCCACTCCACTCTCTCTCCCTCCCCCCTCTGATTGCCCCACAATCTCCTGTCTCCTGCTGGACACCTCATAACAATGAGGGCCCTCCCTCCTCTCCACAACCGGATACCCATCCCCACCTATCACCTTCACTGACGACCATGTTCGGAGACAATTGAGAAGGCTCCACTCAGGCAAAGCTGCGGGACCAGATGGCATGAGCTCTTGGGTCCTCGAAGCCTGTGCCTCCCAGTTGTGTGGAGTTCTCAATCATCTCTTCAGGATGAGCCTGATCCTACAGAATGTCCCTGTACTGTGGAAGACGTTTCATATTTTTTACACAATAGTGTGTCACTTTATTTGAATAAATTATTGGATGAAAAGATGTGTTTTGAAAGATCACACACAGATCTTGAACCTTTCACCAAAGAAAATACCCGAGTTGAATTTCAACTCATAGAAATTCTAAAAGTGAAAACAGGACGAAACGAGGGGGAAAAAAATCTCATTCCATTTTATTGATATGATCATCATTATAAATATCATTACCATTATCATTGTTATTTTGTAAATCCATTCATCGTCATCATCTTCAATTTTAATTTGAGTAAAAAAAAAGAGAGAGAAAAACACAATTGAGCACCATGTGTGTCCAAGTTCATAAATAGTATTATTGTTTGTTAATCCATCTGGTCCAATTCACCACACGCTGAATGTAAACTGGGATTCATTTCCACCATTGTCACATTATGCCTCTGTCCAGCAGGACTTCAAATGACAATGTACAAAAGAAAAAAAAACTTTACCACAAGAACAATAATAACAATAACCATACTTATAATAATAACAATTTCCCTTAACATGTTATTTAAAATTGCACCATACTGTTGGAATCTGTACCATTATTCACACATTTGGACAAACAATTGCACTTGTTACTGAGAAACAAATGCACTGGAATGTTTGTGAAATAAAATGTCAAGTTTTTTTACTTTTTTTTTTACATAAATTGTTTTCCTATCTGACTGCTTATACTTATAGAACACGTTGGATTTCAATGACTAGGGTTGAAACCACATACTTAACAAAAGATTTGATGACATTTTGACATAAGAGGGAGATTACAAAAACAGCCTCTAACTGTCTCATGTAATGGTATAATATTCCAAATACTGATCACATGTGTATGTTTAAACTGCTACATCTGTCAATACAAGGCTGTACATGAGGGATAAATAATCATACTTAGTTCATGAAATACACACTTAGGTCATTGTCTTCATCAGTAGCTCACGTCCTGTGCACATCTTGACATATTTAGTACAGAATTATAAGAATTTGGAAAGCTTGTATGGCTTGTAATCTTTTTTTAATTCTCTGTTAATGGTTTTTAACAGGAGACAACAAATTTACCCAATCGTTAGACTCATAGATTAATTAGTGTTTGCAATTTGGCAAAAAAAAAAAGAGTAATATTTTTTTAAATTGTGATATTTGTGATATGTTAAATTTCAAATATGTCCCAAACTAAGCTAAACAATTTGACCTTTCAACATGTGTTGTTTATGAATTGCTGTCTCCAATGTGTAGCTGGGGTATAACATTGACACAGCACCTACCCTGACTGGGCTCTGGTTTCTATGGGGGTACTTTGGTCAAGTTCACTGTGAACATTTTCCGAGTTCAATTTCAAGTTTGAGTTCATTTCGAGTTCAATAGCTCTCTTTTGTGTCTTTATGCATGCAACACGAACACCCGTTACCTTTGAAACTGATTAAGGAACATCATTCATCAACCGATGACCAGCTCTTAGCACAACACAAACTCCCAACTTGAACCCACGGCAGGCAGTATGATTTGTAAATACGTAACCTATAAGGTACAGATGATTTTTGTATATTGTAGTTTCGGAATGTGTTTTCATTTGTTTTTTAGTGATTATTCCAGATGTGATAAGGTATTGGGACAAATCGTTTTCTTTCTGTTTTATTTTTTCTGGAAAAAAAATTATTTTGATAATGAAATATTTTCCATGAACTTTGTCCTATTTCTGTTCTGGGTTTGAACTATTTAATAATGATAAAAAGGGAAACACCAGTAAAACACTTGAAAGTCATGGAAATTAATTCAGATTTAGCCATTACATGACACAACCACCCTAATTATTGAAAAGTATCAATATCATTGATCCTGGCTCTGTATTTACTTGGTATCGGATCAATACTAAAAACATGCAGTATCGCGCACCACACAATACTACATATTCCACCTTTAAGTATCACTGTCAGTAGTTTTCTATAAAGCTTAAATACATTTGTCTTTAAATCTGTCTTTGTGCCGGTGAATTGTCAGTTGCTATACAGTTGCTATACTTTTCCATTTTTAATCTAACTCATATTAATGTCCATGTTAAAAGCTGATTCTTTTATGTGAAAACAGTTTAAAAATTGAAGTGTGGAATTTAAATAAACGACTTAAGCATTTACTAAATTTACACATTAGAACTTAAGCCTAAGAAGCCAAAATTGTAAAATGTTAAGTATCAGCAGTCAAAGGGAAACTTATGCAAATAAAACTGTTCAAGTTTAACCTGAGCTCATGTGACATCGAAGTTCATCCAAAGGCTTTTCATTTGGCAGGATATCTGATATCAGCTTTGGGGGCTTCTTTTGCAGTCTTCAGTGCTGCAGATAAACTTTCTGAGGTTCAACTCCTGACCTACAGTACATAAAGGGGGGGAAAAAAGAATAAAAGAAAGAAATATATAGGAGACATTGAATAGCTCGATTTAGTTTCAGGTTCATGTCATAAAAAACAAACAATCTGACCGGAGATGTGCTTCAATGCAAAAACAGAGATGGTGAAAGTGAAAGTGAAAGGAGTTGAAAAGTCTACATGTTGAATGCAATAAATCCGACAGCAATTCAGCTGGAGTCGTCCAGTTAAAGCAGAGGAAGGTGTTTCCTAATACCTGGGTTGTGAGGGGGGTGGGGGGGTTTGGGATGTTTCCCTTCTCTATGCGGGTACGTTCTTAACCTCCGAACCGTACATGTTAATCGTTAACATATTAATACACATCTTCCTGGTGTCAGTATCTAGGGCTTTGTTCTTTTTCTGTCTTTTGTGGCGAATATAAACCACCAAAACCTTAACCCTTTGATCCTCCGGTTCCTTTAGTCTTTTCTCCAGTCTTTCTCTCGTTATCTTCCGACCCTCTGTCTGTCCGTCTGTCCGTCTATCCCTCTGTGCCAGTCTGTCACTCGCCTCTGGCTCTGTTTACACCTTGTCCAGGAGGGATCTCTGGCAGTACAGCAGGCGCCGGGGTGTGCCGTACTTTCTGAAGAACAAAAGTGCTCCCAGAGTGACCACCACCAGAACCAGGAGCAGGAGAGGGATCACCACGGCCACTGGCCCAACCCCGCTCTGGGATTCGTCCACCTCGATGATGATCACCTCCTCTTCTCGACCCTTCTTGGGCTCCTCGTTATCACAGCCCATCCAGTCGCTGAGCACAGACTTGGGGTAACCAGCCTCCACCTTCATGTACTGGTTGTTGAACTTCCAGTACTTGTTGGCTTTGTAGAAGTAGGTATAGGCTGAGGACACATGTCAAATTAATTAGAGGTTGCTTTGTATTTTGTATTTGCATTCCTTTATTCGTTCCGTTCATGAAATGCTTATTTAACATAGAGAAAAGCTCATTAATTGCTATTTACATACATGATAACGTTTCCATGACTGGAGAGGAGCTGATATGAATAATAAAAATTCTTATCTGTCTCTGCCCCTTTTCAATGTACAATAGAGCATATGATAGTCTACCTTGAAGCTCCACCCATCACCCCGTTACCTCTACATTATATAGAAATATGAAATTTCTATATTAGAAACATTCAATTCAATTCAATACCCCAGTTGACACATATCCTTTCATTATATCTTTCCATGTTTTGTTTTATATAACCTTTTCAATTTAGATATATTTGTACAACTTTTGAAAGGTTTTTCCTGTGAATTCCAAATTCATTTACATTTGCCTAAATGTTGGTTGTGCACATGAGATTTTGAAGTCTAACCTCTCCCTGTGATTCTCCCTTTCGGATACAAAGACAAACAACCCCTGTCAACCTCTGGCAAAACTCCACACCTAGCCTTAAACTATTCTTCTTCTACTTCTATTCTATTCTATTCTATTCTATTCTATTCTATTCTATTCTATTCTATTCTATTCTATTCTATTCTATTCT
>JAPTHA010000011.1:212840-242802 GCA_029814585.1 Gymnapogon annona | reverse complement strand
CATAACATAACATAACATAACATAACATAACATAACATAACATAACATAACATAACATAACATAACATAACATAACAGAACAGAACAGAACAGAACAGAACAGAACAGAACAGAACAGAACAGAAAAGAATAGTTATTTGCACCTTAAATACAAACTTCTCCCCTCGAAGAATGGCAATGGTGTCAAAGTGTCCATCACAGATGTCAGGTCCATGCTCAGGCCGGTCAGGTTTGGAGGTCTTCGTAGGTCGAGGTGGAGGAGGAGGGGCTCCAGACTTGGTACCTGTTGGAAAGTGAGGAAGTGATGTGGATGATGGTTATATATTTGTGTTCACAGTTAACGTAAAACCATGGCAGTTAGAAGCTCTGCTCAATGTACCCTTTGGAACTGTTTGTTCTATAGAGAAGAAATGAATTCGGAAAGAAAATCTTTTATGCTAATGCATGGATTCAATCAAGGCTGTTGGTTTGGAAATGTTTGTATGTGTTGTTAGTGTTACTATGTGACGATGTGTTTGTCATTTTGTCCAGGTCTCCCTTGGTTAAAGAGTGTCCCCCCATCTTAATGACACCCACCCTGGTTAAATAAATTTGTTAATTTACCAGAACAAATGACTGTAAAGTTCTTACGCCTCTAATTCTGTCACTGCCCACCAACAGTCCAGGCCTTTTGTATGAGCTTTTCCTTCTCCACCAACCCACCGTAGATTGCTTGAATGCCTCTGCGGTCATCATCTGGTAGCTGGAAGTTTTCGGTGTCAAACCACTGATAAAAGGGGGCCATGATGGCAGAGGGGTTGTTGGAGTGTTCCAGACCCAGAGCATGGCCCAGCTCATGGACGGCCACCAGGAAAACATCATTACCTTCACAGAAACCAAAGAGACCACCATGGTAAAAATGTGTAACTTTGTAAGAATTACAAAACAACCATCACCGTGGTCTTCCACCGTATGTTCCTTTACCTCCCTGGTCCACGGTGCCAGTCGTCCAGGGTTCTGCCAGATCGAAGTGTGTGTCTCCCCCGATGCCATTTCCAGGGAAGTAAGCGTGAGCCAGGAAGCCTCCCTCGCCGTCAAATGGTGTGCTGTCACCGTGGAAACCTTCCGAAAAGCTCAGCATGATGTCTGCAAACTTATCGACCTTGTCCCTGATGTGACTGTAGGGAATTTCTCTGAAGGTGAGAGGAATGGCACTCTCCCACACCTTGAAAGCCTTTCGGATGGCTTCAAATGTGGCCCGCTGACCCACTTTGGGGGTGTAGTTCTCTATGCTGGGGGCAAAGATGCAAAAAGTAATTTTAAGGCAAGGCGTTAATTCAAGATAGTCACCCAACGTACATTGTGTTTCAGTTAGAGATGTTAGACACATCTTAAAATTGGAAAGAAAATGGCAGATTTATATATTTTTTGTAAGTAAGTATGTCGAGCTGTATATAAACTTAATAAAGGTCCTGGGATGGGGGGAACAGTTGAATAGAAACTTAATACAACAATTTCAAATAGTATTCAAATAGAATATAGCAGGTCAGTTGATTCAGTAATTATTTGTTATTCTTAATGATTTATAATATTTTCATTGAATATTTTTAAATAACACAATCTACATGAGAAAGCTTTGGAATGTTCATTGATCATTATTGTTTTGATTCACTGATTTGTTTTTTATTTCAATTTGAGGAAATCAGAGGAAAGTATAGTTTTTTTTTACTTCGTTTTAGTTCATTGTTTTTGAGTTATGATTTACAGAAGCTAAAAAGACCATTAGTCATTTTCATATTTGATAAATGAATAACATTCACAGCTTCACTTTCCCCTTGATTGATCGATATCTAGAATGATCCACATGCATAGGTGAAGCCTCTCCAGCCTAATTTTATGGTTCTAAACTATTGTCTATGACTGTTATCTAGATAACAGTTGCATTTACACTATAAACTCAAAACATGTTAATAGTCAGTGGTGAAGTCAAATAGGATAGTGATGTTGTATTGAGTATATTCTGACCTAAATGTGATCTCAGACTTGTCCCATTTCAGACCCTGTACAGCGTATCTCTTCCTCCTCAGGTTAGTTTTCAGCTGTGGACCAAACTTGTCTGGAACGCCACATCGCGCCCGACTCATCGCCCTGGAAAAAGGCAAATTAAGTCAGTTCACAATAAAATACTTGACGGATTTATGTGCTTTGTCTTACAAAAGACCCCAACAAACTTTTCAAAATCTTTCATTAGCTATTTCAAACTGAGCATTTTGGTTCACCCATAAAGATCCAAACATCCACTGGTGACCAAAACCAGCTACTGCTACATATACCTGTTGATCTACTGTGAATACATGTCAATAATTGGTGTAAAATACAGTTATTCATCTTTTCGTGGTCATCAGATATGATCCATTTGGATGTTCAGAGGCTCTGTAGTTACCATGGAAACAACATCATCGTTTACAACATTGATTCACCAGTAAAACCCATGGAGTTGAATCAATGACAGTGGATGGACACACTAGGTTTATGTTCAGATAATGATATCTGTGCTAAAAGGTATGTTTTTCTTCAGTTTTCTGTTTTGGTATAATAATCTTTGAATTAACTTAGAGTTTTCATAAGCATTTAATTTACTTAATCTATAATTAACCAGATCAAACAGTGAGATCAGGAGACCCAGTGAGATCAGGATCTCTTTCACAAGGCCGTCATGGGCAAGAGATCAGGAGCAGATGTTAAATTAAATCCAGGATAATGACTTACAATGAAAATGGCCAAATACAGAGTATAAATTAATAAAAAGTGGTGATAAATCACTTTAAAAAGTTAAATAAAGAGATAAATTCATTTGGGAACTGACAGTAAATGAACCCTGGGTTTTATGGGTTAATGTGTCTTAGCTGAACTCACTGTAATGTGTTGGAGTCTATGGAGCCGGTGACGGTCAAGCCGTAAAAGCGCTGCATGGCAGCTATCGCCGTTTCAATTGACTTGGGTGAGCGGATGGCCTGAGCCCTGACATCACCTGGGGGCAGGTAGCCATACTGCTGGAGCCACGCCTAGAACGAGACAAGAACACAAAGAGGCATGAGGAGATGAATATACAGTACAGTATTTAGACGTTCACAAAGACAGCAGAGAGATTTCCAATAGAAGAGCCTTCACTGTCACTGTGTGTACAATACAATTATTGTTCAGCAGGTTGAATACATATAATGCCTATTCGTATAAAAGTCTTTTAAAAAACTTTAAAACAATTTCCTGCAAAATAAGCTAAAATACATCAGGACGTGTCAACAGCCCAAACTTCTGTAAGTTTGGGCTGTTGACAGAAGTTTGGGCTGTCAACAGCCCAAACTTCTGTAACAATTGAAACAGAGGGTAAACAAATAATAGCATCCACAGATACAATTTAAATTTTTTGTACAAAACTGACTTAAAACTAGTGCAAAAAGAAAAGGAAGAATATGACAACCTCGATAACCTTATATAAAATACAACACTGGCACAATCAAATTAAACTCCTACTGGAACTAAATATACACAGATTAAAATCTGCAACATGTGCAATAATATGCATTTGTTCAAAATAAGTTAAGTACATATTCTAGATTTTATACTGTGTATATCCAGTTCTATTTTTATTCTTCCCTGCCTGCTCTTCTGCACTGCGTGGGGCTGTGGGACATTTGTCTTATATGATGTACATCGTATGTTGATGCAATGACAATAAAGACTTATGTTATTATTGAACTATGAAAACAACATATGGCATTCATTTCTGAAAACAATATGAAAAGAAACATATATTTGCCAAAATCATAATATTAAAGGTTTTGATAGAGGGAGCTTTAGGCTTTTTTTTTTACTCTGCTTTCAATTTAAACACTGATCTTCTCAGTCTGTATATCATGCAGGAAGCATCTCATAACTACACAAAATATCTCAATCAACAAAGACTTGTGTGAACGTGTGTGTTTTTGTCGAGTTTCAGTGCTTGCTCAGACCTGCATGTCTGAGCTGAGATGTATTTCACACATTGCGTGTTGAGTTCAGGGACAAAGGGCGTGTGTATATTTGTGTGTTTTAGTGTGACGGGCTGCCTTTATCCAACAGTGACAGCAGGACTAACATCCATACCAATACACACTGAGCTAACACAAGCGCCTGAACTTTATTGTCTCTTGTTTAAGTCCCTTTGACATCATTCCATTTATAAACTCTTAAAACCCGAGACCAAACTCCTCTTATGTGCCCTGATTTAGCCGAAACGTATTACTCTGAAACTTTGTTGTGGGGTCATAAGGAGAGATGAGAGAGGAACTTAAAGCCAAATAAAACACACCAGTCAAAAACACTGATGTCATCTTAGTCATAATGACCTAGAGCTGCTGCTGAGACAGTCACAGCCAAAGACAACTGGCACTCATAATGCTGGAAAAAAAAACATTTTCAGCTACATTTGGGTTTCTCAAAGCAAGAGCTTAAAATCTTATTGCCTTTGTCTGTCCTCATGTCAACCAAAACCACCACTATTTATCTTCACTCATGAAAGTCTGGCCTATTCTTTCCATTGTCTACTGTTGGTGGTCTAAGATTACACAAGCATTGGGAGAGACAACGTTTAGCATCTCCTAAAACAGACACTACCTCCATTTATACACTATAATATACTATGTGTATATGGCTGGATAGCTCAGCTGGTAAGGCACCGGGCTGGTGAATAGGGGACCTGGGCCCGATTCCCGGGATGAGCTTCCAGTGTGGGTCCTTGGGCAAGACCCTTCATGCTGCTGCCTACATTTGTAGCCTCAATGTCTCATTGTGCTGGTCCCAAGCCCAGATAAATACAAGGGCTGTGTCAGGTATGGCATCCAACGTAAAAACTCCTGTCAAATCAAATATGTGGCGACCCCGGAAGGAAAAAGCAGAAAGAACTCATCAATATAATATGTGTATATACAAACACAGTATATGAAACTAATCTCATATTTGTCGATTCAATTCAATGTGCTGAGTTATTCAGTATCATCAGCTTCTTATTGAACCTACATGAGTCTCATTTGAAGTCACTACAACAAAATACAGTTAGAAAAACTATACTATTTATCCATTTCATTTGTCACTTCTGTTGTCCTTGTCTCCATTCTAGAGTTAAAAAGCATCTTTAACTTTGTGTTTCCATGGGTAAATACATTTACCCATAAAGACCCGGTGCTACTTTTGTGTCTGTTGTTCATGATTTAAGATTGAATTTCCCCCATGGGGATGAATAACGTTCTATTCTATTCTATTCTATTCTATTCTATTCTATTCTATTCATCTTCTCTATATTTGACCTATCTCATGTAATTTACTCAAATTTATTTAACCATTGTCCTCTGTATTTTGCATTTTTGAGTGAAAAATCATGTACTTTCTTATGGACTGATCATGTAGATGTTCTTCAAACCTAAGAAATTGAAGGTGTAGAAAATATGTTTCCATGGTAACTACAGAGCCTCTGAATGTCCAAATGGGTCATATCTGCCGATCCATAAAAATATGAAAAACTGTATTTTATTACCACTTATTTACATGTAATGATAGAATTACTTTATTAGTATGTATTAAACATCTATATCAGTGGATGTTTTGGTCTTTAAGGGTTAAGTTGGTGGAATTAAAACTATTAAATTCCTTCTTTTGTGTCATCCAAACCTCAGATATCTGTCTCATACCATCATTACTTCTTTTTTTTTCCTCAAAACTTTAACCAGTAAGTAAAGAGGAAAGCAGACGGAGGAATGGAAATGCAGAGGGGTGCAGAACTACTTATTTTGAAATTCCCAGTTCACACACAGCCACTGTTAGCCGTGTCTGGGCCCAGGAACCAGAGAACAAGGGCTGCTTATGACCCTGATCCTGTTCTGTCTATTTATCTCATTATTTCCCTCGCCTTTTTTTACAAGAGTTCTCTGGATTATTTAAGCATCTAATGTATGTGATGCCTTTCTCAGAGTCAATCTTCCACTGAGATGGACTAAATTTATTCTCCCTGTGCATGTCCTGACTGCTGCTAGTGTATCCAGTGGCTCCAGTGCGGTGACGCGTCTGCTTCTATAAAAACACTCCCTGCTCCACTGCTTGAAAAATCTCCCCCACACCATCAAGACCTCCACTTCTCTCCAAACTACTCCTTCATACACCGCCACCTCCGGTTAAGATGCCAGATATCCCAGCATGCACCCCTCCTCCCTGGAACTCCCAGCAGCCACCATCAAAGCTTCTCTTTATTGAAACGTGTACATGGCCGGTATTGTTGGCCTTGGGGTAGCTGGGTAGTCCGCTGCATGGCCATGTGTGGTCAAAGGGTTGGCTGCTGCTTTGGTAAATACACCCCAGGGTCTGTCCTGTGTGTGGAGTGACGTGTGGTCTTCAGAGCATAATGCACACACTTTTAACAGTGTGTGTGATGTAAATGTTGTGGAAGTTGTAATTTTGGTAAAGTGGTGATGTATACATGGATTCTGTGACCTCACTGTGACCTTACAATACATGAGCATTAGTACACAGAACATTATTATTATTATCACTTGTGTTTATTACATTTTTTTCATTTTCCTCTCTTGTTAATATAAGCAATACTATAGCCTCACTGTTAGCATAGTATAGTATATTGTATTGTATTGTAGTATAGTATAGTAAAGCATAGCATAGCATAGTACAGTACAGTACAGTATATATACAGTATATCTACCATACAATATTGTAGATTATAGCAGATTACCTAATTTCGCTACATCCTGGAGTGTAATTACAATAAGGTCTATTCTACTCTAGTATAGTATAGTACAATATGGTATGGTATAGTCTAGTGCAGTGTAGTGTAGTATAATGTAATGTGGTGTAGTATAGTACAGTACAGTCTAGTCTAGTCTAATTGAGTATAGTATAGTATAGTATAGTATAGTATAGTATAGTATAGTATAGTATAGTATAGTATAGTATGGTATATCTGTGTAGGCTGTCACTTGTCCATGCCATGGTTGTTCTTAGTTGTCCTTCTTAGTTCAAATGGACTGGTTTAGTTCTTTTGAAAATGTTTTCTCTCGTGTCCAAGAGACTTCTTCATTTCTTCAGTTCTGAAACATTCTCAAAAAAGCTCAACTAGTCCAGTTAAACCAAGAACCATCAAGAAAAATGGTTAGTGTGGCGTAATGAGATGTCAGTAGTGATGCTGAGTGCTAATGCCTCATAGGTCATGCCACCCCTTGTCACACACTCTTGCTCATATTCACATTGTTATGACAGTCAGTTGTTTCCAGGATGTGCTGCAAAAATAGCAGAAGACAAGTTCCTGTAAAATTCTATATAAAATATCATACAAATATCCCCACACATTTATAGCTACTGTGCTAAAACCACAACAGGACGTGACGCATCTCTAACTCGCAAATTGTTTTATAAACAGGTGAAGAAGGGGGTTGAGTCTGTACATTTGAGTCTGTAATTTTCACAATTCCACGCTTGTCAGTCTAAACTCACAAAAGTACACAAAAATGTCTAACGAATAGAAGTGTCCGTGGAAAACACCGTCTAAGAAAAGTGCAATACAGATAAGTCAAATACGTTTATAGGAAATGACGACTAAGGTGCGTTTAATGAATTTAGACAATTCATACGAGAGAACACAGCTGCAGGTTTCCTCACGACACACATTGCAGTACAGAAATATGTTATGAAAAAAAAAAATATGAGACTACAGGAGTGCTGCCAACTGTCAAAACACTATTAGTTTCCAGCTGCATTTTGAAATTTCCAACTTCTAAACTGCTTTATTTCCTGTGTTCCCACCAGGAATGAAGGCAGAACCAAAGCAGAAACGTGAGCTTGAAGGACGACAGAAGATGATGTGAAGCACAGTGACTCTGGAGAAGGAGAGGTAAAGACATTAAGAGTGGTTAAAAGAGGGGACTGGTGAGGGGAGAGGGAATTGGAGGATGACTGAATTTCAATCTGAGCCACTGAGTCAGTTGTTCCTCTCATTCTTGGCCAACGGAAAATACTGAGAATTCTGGTCATGAGCAGCTGAATCTCATATTGCCTTCATGTCTTGGCGTCTATGACCCAGTTAACACTCAGACCAGTGCTGCCTGGTGCTTTTTTTTTTTTTTGCTCCATTTTCACCCCTAAACTCCTCCAAACAGTTGCAATACAACAAAAGTATCTCATTTCACACTGGTCCACAAAGAGATGCATTAGTGTGGTGATGATTTTGTTCGACATCCCACCTCAATTTAGTTTAGCAGTTTAATTCAACGGTACCAGAGGTTTGCATGAGTTTGCAGACATTAAACTAAAACCTTACAAAAAGCACTGATGTAAACTGTTTAATACCTGTCAATCCTTTAACCCTATCAATACACCATCAGTATGTTGTAAAAACACAACTATTCAGCTTTTCATGATCATCACATATGACCCATTTGGACATTCAGTAGTTACCATGGAAATGCCATCATCTTCTACAATATTATAATAAATGATGATGAGCCACTTACAAATGTTTTAATAGATGGAAAATTCATTTTGGAACTGCCACAGATGAAGCACTGGGTCTTTATAGGTTAAAATGCCGTCTCATTTAAACTAATGCTAGATAATGGTGCTGTTAGGGTTAACAAATCCACTTCACTCTGCTAAGCTGGGGGAGTTGTCTAGGTTTTAAAGTATTTGGATCACCAGTTTGGGAAACGGCATGCAGATTCTTTACTGAAGTAAACATAGTACTGAACTTCTGTATCACAAACATTACTTACAATGATGTAAAATGTGTCAGTATTATCAGAATAAGTGCTTTAAGCATGACAAGTCACATGAGGTTTTTGAATTAATATACTGTTTCATTCATGGGCATGTTGAATTCTTACCACTGCAGTATTCAAACAAAAATGAACACTTATTCTAGCTCTTCTATTTCCTTTTAGAATATGTAATATTTTCATTTTATACATCGTTGCTATCGGGCAGAAGCCTTGTAAGTCCATTTTTGGTCATAAAATGATTTTATTGGTCACACTTCACATTGGCCTGAGGGGTTTAAAAATATTGAATGGATCAAAAGTGTTGAAAACAGCTTGTGACTCCATCTCAACTTCACTGATTTATTTGGAGTGCAAAACATTGTTTTTTCTTGTGTTCCTGAAAAAGAACAGTTTTTGGACATAAGAGATTTCCACCTGGCAGCGACAATATGACACTGAGTAAAAGTATTTTAAAACTGTACTTGGGTAAGTTCTACCACTGTAGGTCTGGCCCTTAGCTTCAGTCAATTGCTGCCAGCTGAGCACCTGAGACCAAAGCCTTCAGCATCACTCATGTCATGGATTAAGTGCTCTCTCCTGTTTTTTTTCTACTGAAGGAGGACCTTGTGTTTTTGTCTGCTCTGGAAAAGATAAGCTCTCCTCCTGCCTTGAAGTCCACCAGTTTCTCATTAAACCCCGTTCATCTGATTATTTGGACAGTTCTTCAGCGACAGCCACCGCCTGTCGAGGAGCAAGAACCAGAGTCTTTCCTTTGATGCTACATCCACAGCGGCTCTAGTGGAGATAAAGGGAATTGGAGCCAGATGTGCTTTTGATCAGATCTGTAAGCCTCTGCTGGGATCACAAGACATGTGTCTCTATATGGCACGATGAGATTTCCAAGGTTTTTTTTGTTTTTTTTTTCAGTTAGTTCCTGTTTTAGTCTTAGCTGTTTTCATTACTGTCTACCTCCTCCGCTCACAGTGTCTAACTAAGCATTTTATTTAAGGAGAGAAAGGTTAGTCAAGGCAAATAAGGTAAATGGAAACAGATGTTGGAGGATGCAAAGGTACAGAATTTTTGCAAGTGGTGGTTTCACTCCACAGCAGAGGAGTTGATTTTAGTGGTGTGGGTTACATGTGGCGAAGTGGTGTCATACAGGGATGGTCACACATTAAGCAATGCAGAAAACCCCCCATTTCATTTTCCTTATTGGGACTTCTCCTTATACAGCAATGTATTTAAAATGTCTACACTAATTGTTATTTAGTTTTTTTCTTTCCCAATTTTTGTCTTCTTTTCACACACAGACCAGTCTATCTTTTGATCACAGGTTTCATACACTGCTAACAGGTGATGTAATCCAAACCCCATAATTACGGCTGATCCTCTTTCTGCATCAGGGCTGACTGTACATGTATGATTGCACTGCGGCACCGCATTCACTGGGGATAAAACTGTCCACCAGATCAGGCCTTCACTTTTAATAAGGGGTGGGACAACACACCATAGTACTTCCTCTTGTGATGCTGCACCAAATTCTACACGTTTTTGTTTAGGTTATGTTTATCCACAATGCCCTGCTTTGTAGTACACTTCCTGCATGTGGTTCACTTGAGACCTACATTCGTAGGTTGACCAGAGTGTGTGCTTCCTTTATCTGCATTAGAGTTGGATTAATTGGATCCCTTGGGATCTTTATTTTTCACATTATTAGTTTTCCAATGTAGGTGACGGTGAGATGAGTGGTGTTCAGTTGTTCACTGAACAATCCACACATGCATTATTTGGTTTTCAAAAATATTCAAATTTTCTTGCAATGTATAACATATCACAAAAGTACTGTTATAATGCCATTGTGTCATGGACTGAAAGTTACATAGTGATTTCCACCTCTGCTGGGTAATATGAAAAATGTAGCATATGTCAATAATAAAATGTGTATATTGTCCCATGTTCAGCTCTACTGCTGCTTTGTGCCTTTCTAAATGCATGAAGGTAGGTCAAACAGCTTGGAGTGATTGTGAGCAGGAACAATGGCACATTTTGACCAGATCACCCACCTCTATCCCTCTGTTTTTTTAATACGCATGTTGTTTCTTATGTTACAAGCAGCACTGCAGCCTATTGTTGGACTGATATAGCACTGCCATAATGCTTCAGATGTTGTTTCACAGCTGCTAAACATGACACTAGAGTAAACAGCAGTGTTCTCTCACTTTGTTTACAGACATTAATCAGTGTGGTCGACTCTGGAGACCAGCTGCCTGTGGCCTCTTGTAAACTGTCTGTCTTCTCCTCCATGTCTGGCCTGACTCACACACCAGCATCTTGTGGTCAGTGACTAAGGTCCTCCGTGCATCCTGTGTCCACCAACTATGTTTTTTTGAACTCCTACTAATGGGTTTTTTGCCCTGTGAATCCATTTCCTGTGACTGTGATGTGCCCTGTCCTATTACACAAATACACTTTGTATTTGTACTTCCTGACTGTATGACTTAAAAGAAACTAATGTTGATGTATTTTCTGTCATTGTTATTGATAGTTATTACCGATGTCCCCGGCAAAGCAGGCACTACCTTTAGAGCAAATGTACAATGGACCAAGACTGGAGGCGCCCACAGTGCGTGCACCTGATAATTTTCAGAGTTGATGACAAAATATGTTGTTCATTTGAGAGCTAGACTGCAGTTGGGTGTCTTCAGCCTTCAGGCAGGGTGCCAAAGTTCAGTCTTGCACAAGTCTCTTCCAAATTATGGTCCATTATAGATGACTTGTTACTCTATTTGAAAGTAATTCCTTTCTTCACAACATTACTTTGTCAGATTTATGTGTTATATGAGTCCTGTATTACTTTGGAGACTATCGTCATAAATAGTGTATGACAATTACCTTATTATTTCTAATCACAGGGGGTATGCTAACTACTTCTGTAAACAGGATTAGGGTTACTAATGAGCGTATGTCCCTGTGGACAATGGACCGTCTTCTGTCATCTTCACCCATTGGCTGAACACTACGTAAAATTTAACTGATATATTTTTGCTTCTTTATGATCTCGTGGTCTTGCTAGTTTTTTGGGTTTTTTTGGAGCAATTAAATTTTGAGCAAAAAGTGTCTTGTAATAAAACCACAATTGAACATGTACTGAATAAAATATTACTGAATACTGATTGGTAACACCTTATGCTGTGTAGCAAATGCAGCAAAAAGAAATCTGATACCATAATGCATTTCTTTTGTAACGCGTTACTCCCAACATTATGCCCAGCTTATTGTGAATGCAGTCTATTATAAGTAGATGAAAACTATTAAGCACCCACCCCCCCACACACACACGCAGAGACTGAGGATTTTAGGCTCACTTTTTAGACTTTAAAGTCCCCAAGACCTGACTTTTGTAATCCTAACCAGAAAACCAGAGCATGTACACACAATAAAATATACATCCTTTAAACAAAAACAATGAAGACAATATACAGCAGCTGTTATACGAGAGAGCACAAGTCCACACCGTCCTTCTTAAATGTACAGGTATTTGTTTAAAAATAGATATGGTCACAGTAGATGTAATGATATATAATAATCTATGGCATAGTATTTTACCTCAAAGTATAAAAGTCAGCTTTAAAGGGCATTTCTAACAAATGAGGGCAAAATAAACTGACTATACCTTTATTTCATCCTCCCTGACATTTGTGGTTTGTCACATCTTTTATGTTATTTTCATTTCATTATCTTAATTCAGTTTTGACTCGTGACATCTTTTCTGTCATCTGGCTGTTGTCACTCTTATAATGGTTTTGTCACGTGTGATATTCACCAGTAAATTCACCATTGGATCAGTCTATCTTTGTATTAATGTCTTGTTTAGATCTTAGTGTTGATAAGGCACATAATGATGCAGACAATAAATAAGCCAGAAATACCTTTTTAAATATTCAAAAACTTAAGCAAGAAACCTGTTTTGGAAATAAAAGGAATAGAGGAAAGTAAAAGTTAGTAAACACATATTCAACATCAGATACCATGAAAACAACTACAAAGTGTGTTTTTCTATATATTTTTCATCTTCACCTCTCTATAACATTAATCCAGAATAAGAATGACAACATGTATAACTATCTTTTTTTTTTAAATATAACTTTGTGGGTGTTTACTCAGATAGCCTTTTTTTGGGTTGTAGGAAAACAAGATGAAAAGTGATGAAAGTGATAGGAGATAAGATCAAAATAAAATGGAAGGATTTTTAAGAGCTTATAGGAATAGCAGATAATTTGTAGAAAATGATAAAACTAACTATTTGGAAGGGACAGTGATAGATGCACACACGCACACACACTGGGAGGTGCTTAGTTTTAAAGTGAATGTCATTGATTTTGTCCTTGTTTCTTGGGATCTTACCTCGGCTTTGAGAACATTGGCATTGACGGAGGTTAAACCAAAGCAGCAGAGACCACAGGCCAGGGCGAGCAGCTGAGGCAGCATTGTGGGATCTGCACACTGTACGTCCTCGAAATGTACACTAAACTGACCTCTCTACACGAGTCCCTACGTCCGCGCAAGGAGGGACAAAAAGGAAAACGCAACTGCTCCGGCTATGCCTTTGTAACTGGAGGAAGAAAACTGTGTCTGGTCCGCATAGACACTTTTCACAATCAAGAAAACTCCTCTTCAGTAAAGTTGTAAAGTGCAAAAAAAAAACAAAAACATCAAACTGTAGAGAGAAAGGCTGATGTGGCGTTCACGGACCTCATACTGTATCTGCCTCCTCTGCTGTGGACGTGGTACGGACTGGAAGAGAGGCACAGAGAGGAGGGGAGACGGACTTTCCTCTGGGTCCTCCTCCAGATGTGAACACGGGTTTTGTGCAGACTGCGTGACGACAGAGAAGCAGCTTTTTTGATCATAAAGAGCCAGGACTACTTTTGTGGCAGTTCCCTAATTAACTTTTTCTCCCTGGTTAACCTTTACAAAGTGATTTATCACCATTTGTTGTTATATTATCCTCCACGTTTTCAAGCCCCTTTAACTGTGAAAATCAAATCAGCCATTTTCCAATAGAAATACTAATATAAATAACAAATACTAAACACTATACAGTTAACTTTTTCGAGTAAGACATTATTAAGTGAAGATAAACCAAATGTATCCACTGTCATTCAAGATCAAGAGTTATTCGATAAGACCTGCAAATGGTTTAGGTCACCAGTGTGTGTTTTGGGTCTTTGTGGGTTAATTAATGGAGCCGCATACTCAATACTGATGGAGAAGACTAATGTGTCTGTTTACATCACATTAATAGCGAGGGAATATCAGATTAATTATTATAGAACACGTGTTTAAGAAATAAACTAATAACAAAATAGTAACAACAACATCATAACAATAATTTATTTATTGAGTTTTCTTATTTGAGGTGCCTGCTGTGAATTAACGCTGTTAAGTGTTATATTTCGATCGACAGCGACATCTTGTGTTAAGATATAGTCAGGTTGCCAGGTTATTTTATTATTATAATCGTCACGCATACTGCATAAGTATATTGACCGACTATAGTATAAATAGAATTAGTAGAGTCGGAGTAAAATTATGCTAGAGATTTATGAATGAAAGACAATGATAATGTAATAATGAACATCGCAAAGCCCCGCCCTTCCCGTCATGAGCTAATTCATACGGAAGTAGTTTAGAACTTGTCAACAAGAAAGGCCGACTGACACGGTAACGTGCTGCGCTCTTGTGTCATTTTATTATGCTTTTCCAACCTCTAATATATGTTTTGGGATTCACTGAACTATTAAAACACTTAACGTTGATTCTAAAACCCGTTTTGTGGAGTGTCGTGGCGTGAAATTGCGATTGAACGGGGACAGAAGTGGGATATTAGCTTTAGCGGTTAGCTTGACAGGAAGCTAGCTTTGAAAGCTGTTACTAAAAGAAGGCGAGCAGCTGCTCCCTGTTTCCTCAACCCGAAACTACCAACTGCTGTCATTTCGACACATTTTCTGAACTTTTTGATGGGCCATGGTGGTCTTTAGGATGGAACTAAGCGTTTCTCCTTCACTGGGGACAAAGGCACACTTAACAGTAGTTCATTTTTTTAGCTTGTGTTTGTTCTCGGAAATGCTAGCGCTCCTGGCGTCATTGTTGAGATGACTATAGGAAGGAAAACTACGTATTTGTGTTGTGTAAGTGTGAAATCACTAAATAACACCATACGACTCTAACTATCAGTAGATATCGTCGTCTTCCCTGAATACGTGTTTAGAAATGACTGTTTCAAGAATTTGTAAGGATATTGTTTACATTTGTAGGGAACGAGAAGTGACTCCTGATTAAATACAGGGTTTTTTCAACAGGGTTAGTGGCACGATGTTAATATTGTGGTATTTGAATTGTGTAGTTTATCGTAATAAATTCGAACATATTTTAGCAGTAATTGTCCTCTAGAAACATCTGTTGCTTTACAAAAAATATAAAATGCCCTATTTGCATCTTGCATTATATTAAGTGAATGCGTTTCTTCAGTCGTATGGGTCGCATAGTTTTAGAAAACAATTATTTCATAATTCTGCAATTTCACAGTTGTTCAGCCTTACCTTCAATTTAAAAACTAGTGCCAGTGTAATTTAGAATACTGTCCATCCAATTTACAGTATATACAAAAAGTTGCAGCTGTGAAAATCTGAAAGGATCATGTATGAGTGTTGTTCACTGCCAGTAGTTAACAAGTGCTGCTGTTTGTCCTTACTTAGTGTCATGGTATGTTACTTTTCTTTTATACACTTTTATTTAGCCTTGATTTAACGAGTATTTACTATGTTAAGTGTTATTGGCTTACTTCTAACAGTTTTTCACAAAAATTCTCATCTTTTCTTACCCTCTACAGGTGAAGGCTTCCTCCTAAAATGGAACCACTCTGACGATGTTTAACCCTCTATTAGTCTTACTTTTGTCTTTTTCATTTCCAACATTTTACTGAAGAAGGCGTTTCAAAATGACAGTGGCATACAACGTCTGTACCCTGCTAATCCTCATAATAAGTGAGTGAAAACATAATTGTGCTATTGTGCCATTTGTTAATCTATGCATGATGTCTGCTTCAATTGTCTATTGAGCAAAGGTCATGTTTGAACTTCTCATTCAATTCAACACATCTACAATTGCCTTCAGTCCTAGTAATAAAGCATCTGTTTATTCTGTGTTTCCTCTGCAGCTCACTGCTGTTTTGAGATTGTCCTCTGCACTGGTAAGAAGACAAATACGAGTCAAATCTATGTCATAGACTATCTTTGGTTCTAATGAAGGAATTTTAAATGTCATGGAAGAGTGAAATGTCGCTCACAAAAGTTATTTATGTCAATTAATGACACAAATTTTTTCAGATCATGTTTTTGTCTGTCATTTGGCACTTTTATGTTACGATTGAAGTTAAACTTAAAAGCTGGGGGTGTTGACATCTTTTTTTCATAACTGACAGATGTAACAATGTAAAAAAAGTATACTGACTCTAACCAATGTCCTCTGTATTTTAGTCCACTGTGGGCGTTCCATTCAAGTTGCAGATGGTAGAGTAGGAGAGATCCAGAGTTCAGCCTACCATAGCTATTCCTACCACTATGGCCCGACCAATGACTGCTGGATCATTAAGGGTTCAGAAGACGAGCCTATTGTCCTCAGGTAAAAATCACTTATATGAAAAGTCAATAATCCAATAATTGACACACTGGTATTTGATTTAGATAAGAAATTGCCTGAGAACCTCATTCACTCGATTAAGCTGAATGAGATCAATCATATGTTGCGTGGTTACAGTGTTGTCTTACAGTTTTTTAACCCCACATGTTGTCCTTCTTCAGCTTTTCCCAGTTTGCAGCGCGCTGCAGAAAGGAATGGGTGTCCATAAAATCGTCAGCTGGAGATGAGCCAGTCGTCCTCTGTGGCTCAAAGTTGCCCCAGCCGATGGAGTTCCCAGGAGGCAACATTACGGTGGTCCATCACTTCTTACCGCATCTGTACCCTGTGTCGTCATTTTGGTTGAACTTTGCCAGAGGTAAGGCAGTGCAGCGGTGTCCTGTGGCCTTCATTTTGTTACCATCGTTAAAGTGAAATTTAAAATGTAATGTGTAGGATGGACTGAAGGGGTTATTTAGACTCCTTTCTACTGATGTGAACTTGGAACCGCTGGGGGAAAAACAGTCTCCCATCATCATCATTTAATTTGCTTTCATTGCTGTTTGTTCTGTTCTGTCATGTTTATATTTCAGTTTATTGTGTTCTATCACTTACCTGCTGTAACCCCATGAGTGCTGGGCTGAAGCCCCAAGGAAATACATGTAGGATGTGAAGTGACACTGTACTTTGAAGTAAAGACTCTTTGGAAGAGGTTGAGGTCGTTACACCAGTTGTGCAACGAAATTACAGGTGGTTTCTGTGGACTGTGACAGTGCACCTACATCTAAATCAGTGGTCCCCAACCCCTGGGCCGTGGACCGGTATCGGTCCGTCAGTCAATTGGCACCGGGCCGCACTGAAAGAATATGTAACTTACATTTTTTTTTTTTTTTCTGGGTGCTGAACGATGTTTTATTTTGAAACCAGATTCTCTCTTCTGCATCTGTTGATGACGCAATCATTACGCCTGTCAAGACTCTGCTGCTAATTAAAAAAAATGGCTGTTCTAATTGTTAACACTTAATACATTAACGCTAAATTGAAAAATGAATGAAAAATGTGTGTTTGGTTTCTTTGGTTGAATTATGTCATGTTATATTGTTATTGCCAATGAAGTTCACTCTTATTATTATATTTACTAAATACTAGTTTTTATGTGGGTTCTATCATGTTATTTTGTTGTATTCATCCAACTGACTTAAGGGTTGGTCCGAGAACATATGTGAAAAGTGTTGGGGAGCACTGATCTAAATAACAAGAGTAAAATACGGATATATTATTAAAAAAAACTAAGTGTGTAATTAAATTATGTCCAAATCACGGTGTGAAAATGTGAACTGTATGAAACGTTAAAATAAAAAAAATTTGTAAAGTAATATATTGAATTAGCAAATGTAAAAATCTTAACATACATGCGCCATACATAAAGCACGTGTTCCAGATGTCTTTCATAAAAGTAATCAATCTCTTGCCAGGTCATTTTTGTTTTGTTGTGAAGCTATAGCTTTATAATAAAACAGCAGGCTAACTTTAGTTAAGGTGGGCTGCCAAAGTCTTGAGATTAAATTAAGGTAAAATTGGTAAATGGCACACTTTCATAGCATTTGTCAGTGGATATTAATAGAACTCAATGCCATTGTCATCCTTAATTTCCATTTGTTCCCTGCTTTGTTTCTACTTGACCAGACACCAGCGAATGCCCAGAGACGTCCTTTCAGTGCTTTGGAGGCCGTTGTATCCCCCTGTCATGGCTCTGTAATGGCCAGGTTGAATGTCTAGGTGACAGTCTTGGCTATGGCAGTGATGAACAGGACTGTGGAGCTGAAGCGGAGACCCCAAAACCTTCCATACGTGACAGTACGCAGGAAGGTGAGCGTAAAGCAGAGGCTACCACAGAGAGAAACAGCGCCGCAGATAAAAGTCAGAGCTCTGACAGGGTGTCTGAGCGGTACTCGCACCCAGATCTGTGGGCGCTGTTGAAGAACCGGCAGCAGGAGGAGGCTGAATTGGATCGACTACAGGTTCACAGGGAGTCCGCCGTGACCCCTGCCCCCATTGACTGTCCCTGTGGAGGGCTTCTCCAGACTTTCTATGGCACCTTTTGCCCTCCAGCCCTGCAGGGCCAGGCTCTGTTCTGTGTCTGGACTCTGGACCCTCAGGACTCACGGCCACTGAGGCTGGACCTGACACAACTGCTGCTGGGCCATGGGGACATTCTTACAGTCTACAACGGACAGCAAGGCAGAGGGGACATTATCAAAATTGTGAGTTTCTCTGTTCTTTGTGGAGTATATTGCGTTGTTTATTTCAGCTTTATTGAAGAATTTGTATTTTTTCCTCAATAGTTTTCACCTCATGTCACCCACTGACTCTATATTGATTATGAATTGTATGATTCCGAGTTATATTAGCAGTTTACAGCTACTTTGAAGTTGGATAGCTGTTCTATTTTGGATCTATTCAGTATGTTCATGAAATTAGCATTAATTCTGCTCTAAGTCTTAAATCTTATTTGTAGGAACCCTGATGAAGTCATTATCCAAAACTGAGTGTTTTGATTTTGGGATTTTGTTTCTGCATCCTGTCAGATCACCAGCACCTCCAACTATAAATCCATTCCTGTTGAGTCCCACACTGGCCTCCTGTCACTCACATATCAGACTCTTCCTGGCTCAGAGGGGAGCGGCTTCAATGCTACATTCCACGTTGGAACATACTGCCCTCCATGGGAGGGTCACTGTGGTGGAGCGGCAGGGGGCTGCTTTACGCAGGGGCAGCGCTGTGATGGGAAATGGGACTGTCCAGAGACCGGGAAGGACGAGGAAGGATGCAGGGGTTGTGCGCCCAACCAGTTTGCTTGTGGAGTAGCAGGACAGAGAATGGTGGGGTCCAGTCACTTCCCTGGTCGACCCGTGTGTTACCCAATCACTGAGAGATGTAACTACCAACTGTACTGTGCTGACGGCAGCGACGAGAAGGACTGTACCGTGTGCCAACCTGGGACCTTTCATTGTGACAGTGACAGGTCAGTAAGGGGGCTTTGGTTTAATCGAACACGTGGAACCCCCTGTAAATGATAAATACATGTGTTGGTTATACCACAAAATGTGGCCCATGGGACGAATTTGCAAAGTGCAAAAATGACAATGATAGTAGAAGTTAAAAGTGTCAAAATTATTCTAGGTTAGAGACTTCCAAATGATATTCTTTGATATTCCTAAATATTTTTTACCTTTTTATAGATCAACTGAAATCTGTAATATACATGTATTCATGTTATTAAGCTCTTTATGACCATTTGGAGTTAAGATCTTAAGGGATGAGAGACAAACTCAGCAAATTCCCATTGAACAAGCTAAAAGTCTATTTGTCTTTATTCTGACCTACTGAAGTTCTTCATTTCGTGTACCAGTGTGTAGTGTGATCTTCCTGGAATAAAACCATTAGATGTGATGCTCTGTAATGACTCATGACATACAGTCTTTACATGTCTATGATTCAGCTTTTTCCCATGGTTTAGGAACTTAAAATGTGTATGAAAACCCACTATTTTCCTTTTGTGTGCAGTTGTACCATCACATGCTTCATCACATGGTCCTCGGTATGCAGCAGAATGTGAAACTGAATGTTTCCTGAACAGTATTCCTGAACACTGACTCTCCCACACAAACGGCCTTTTGTTCCCTGTGCAGGTGCGTGTTTGAGACATGGTGTTGCGATGGCCAGGTGGACTGTAAGGACGGCACAGACGAACTTAACTGCACAGTCATTCTGCCACGCAAGGTCATTACCGCGGCAACGGTCGGCAGCCTGGTGTGTGGGCTTCTGCTGGTTATTGCCATGGGTTGCACATGTAAACTGTACTCCCTTAGAACCAGGGAATACAGGTATGTTTAATCACATCTCACCTCAGCACAAAAAGCCACGGCTTTCCTTTTCCAATAGGTGAAGATATGTGTCCCATTAAATCTAATATGATGGTTTGAGATTCAGGATTCCATTTATTAAAATTAATTACAATTTTATAGAGCCGCTACATCTTGTAAAAAAGAAAAAAAAAGAAAAAAATAGGAATTTACAGTATGACGCAAAATATTTAAATAGTTAAAAAAAAGCTGAAAAACACACTCTCCCATTCAGTCAATTCACACTGTCATAGCTATTTAGGTGCAGAGGACAGGTAAAGTACGTGATGGATGAGTACAGCAGTTATTACACGTTGTTGATTATAATTACTGGACGTTACTGATCATTATTATTATTGTATTGCTGATTATTACTTGTGGTTGGTTATTCCAGAGTTCAATGTAATCATTGCTCTCGGGTAGAAGCTCTCTGCCAGTCTCATAGTTTTCTTACCTCTCTGATGGCATAAGATGAAACATTTTGTGTGTTGGTAACAGCCATTTGACTGTGTTGTAAATGTTCTCTGAGTCAGCAAGTCAGTGTTAATGATGTCCTCAGCAGTTTATGAGGTGATGATGGCACATTTTCTCATGATGATGTGAAATCCTGAGTCATAACATACACACATTGTTTTCCTAAATACTAGCTTCAGTTGTCAGTAGTGCAAGATCTCCCACAAGCACCTAGTTCATACAAGAAGTGTGCTGTTTTTACATAGTGTCTTTATTCCTGTTTCTACCTACGAGTTCTCTAAAACGGGAACTTCATTTCTGTCTGCCATAATAAGAACGAACACTTCACATAATGGTGGTACTGCACTGAGAGAAAATGTAATGCAATAAGTGTCAGCGCTATGAAGAAGGGTTTGTGTGTGACAAACACCTCACTGCTTCTGTTCTTTGGCAGCATGTTTGCCCCAATCAGCCGTCACGAAGCAGAGCTGATCCAACAGCAGGCTCCGCCCTCCTACGGTCAGTTGATTGCCCAGGGTATAATCCCCCCAGTGGAAGACTTCCCCACAGAGAACCCTAATGAGGTGAGCTAAACACACTAGAAGTACAAATGACAAGAAGGATGTGTGACATGGGGGTTTAAAGGATATCAACACATTAATTCCTACACTTGACTGGTGTCTTGTCGGATAAAGGCTTCGCAATAATAATAACATACATAGAACAGGGATTTTGTTGATTATACACTGGAACAGTGACAAAAATGCAGTGGAATTCATTTGTAACTGCAAGATAACTTTCATAAATGAAAGTTCTTTAAGTAAAAATACAATCACCTAAATTACAAAATCTTATCAACTTCACCATTGTCAAATGACGTAGCATCAACAACACCACCAGTAGCCTTCAAGTTCTACTTTGATTTTGTTTGTCAATCTCTTACTTTAACTTTGAGTATGAACAAGTGTCCTGGCTAGCTCTCTGTCAATTTATTTACATATGTAAATGCATACATATGTTTATATCGTATTCACACCTAAAGTGCAACTATCAAAGAACTAAACAAACCAGAAAATGCAATTAAGAACTGGAGAAAAAGATGAAAAGTGACTAAGCTCCAGAAAAACCCAGCAAAACACACCAGTACAGCACTTTTTAACAGCCCTATCATGACTATATACTATTATTGAAGGAACTCGCCACAAAAACACACAACATCAACAAAACACTACACCCCTCCTCCACAGGTATTACAGGCTTATGAAATAATGTGTTGTGTACAGAAAGATATGATTCTGAGTTTCCAGATGCCATTTGAATGTTCTCAACAGTGCAAATGGTTCAGGAGTAACTGTAGTTTGAATAATGGTGAATGCAAAGTATTGGGCAACTGGCTTAAAAGGGTTATGATGCAAATATGATCCTAAACAGACAGTGCAGACCAACAGATCCACAGCTCAATGTCAATTGTCAGTTCCTCAAAAAAAACAAATGAGTAAGTACTAGTGACTCTGCTGTCGTCTCTGCTCCGTCGCTGTTGTAGACTTCATCTCTTTCTCTGAGGGGGATTCTACAGCTCCTCCGCCAGGACGCTGTCAACTCCCCACGCCGCCGACGCAGACCCCGGTTCATCCGCAGGGCTGTCCGTCGCATGAGGAGGTGGGGCCTCATCCCAAGACCTCCTTCCAGACCGTCTCAGGGTTCGAGCTCCGGCCAGCCGCAGGCAGACACCCCCCCCATTGATGGACCAGTACACTCCATGCCTACGAGCTCCTCGTCGGCCGTGGAGGCGGTCAACCAGCCGGTGCCTCAGAAACTGGGGTTGTTGGCTCAGACAGAACAGCAGCAACAGCAGGGGGCAACACCTCTTCTACTGCAACTGCCCCCTTCTCTGCCTGTTGCATCCCCCCCTCCACCTCCATATGCTCCCCCAGCCCAGCCCCCATCTGCTCCCACCACTCCCCCTGTCAGTGTCCCGCCAAGCAGCCCCTCCCTGGCTTCTATCTTCCATACGCTGGGCCTGAGTATCTCCCTTTTTAGAGCCTCGCCCTCTTCCTCTACCAACTCCATGCCCCTCTCCGACTCGCCATCATTCTCCTCCTCCTTGTCCTCAGATGATGAGGTGCTGCTCATCCCCCTGTCTGAAGACACCACCTCAGAGGATGATGTACCCATGCTCACTTGAGTATCTTCTACTTTTGCCCTTGGATCACAGTGGCTGTTTTCCTTTGATGTTGCGCTCAGGGTGTGAAACTCAAATGCTGTTTTCAGAAGGATAACGTCACTTTTGCGCTCACAGGAAGGTTGACACGCTTCTTTCTTTTGCTTCGTTATTGATCATTATCTGAAACAACGATGGATGCGAAAAATAGTGGGGCATAAATACATAAATAAGAATAGAATTTAAGTATCATCGACTGCTGTCACATATGAAAGAGCAACTTGTACAGAATCACTTTTTACTTCAAACACAGTTGTTTCAAAATAACGTAATACTTTTATCATATGTTTTATCTTTTAATTAAAATGAGTGTTCCCTACAGATCACAATAGTTCGCTCCCTGTAAAAACACAGTTTTTCCAAGGTCGAAACGTCACGGTTTTGAAGATGACACTTTCAAAAAAATTCTACTGGGTTTACTGTGCTAAGCCCTGCAGGATATTGCCAAATCTGTCAGTAGCCCAACACTACTGTCACAGCCAAAAATAATGTCCAGTCACAGTACAGTTAACATCACCATTTGATGGGAAAGCTGTGTGTGAAATTGTCTCTGCACATCTTTGTGCGTTTCCACATCTTTTCTAACTGACACTAATGTGAGCTAATGTTGAAGGCTAACATTTATATGACGTTTTACCCACAATTACTAGAGAAGTTATCATTTGGCTGACTCAGTGCAGTACTACAATGTGAACCCTTTGATGTTAAAATTGTAACTCTCCACCCTGAGTGCAACTTACGAGGAAAATGGATGGTCCACGAGCCTCACCCTCTGTCTTCTTTATTTCCTTCTAATAACTTACAACCAGTCTTTCCACATATGTTTGAACTGAAGCATGGTAGCAGTGAGACTCACTGTGGCTGTGCTAGTCTGGTGCCTTTTGAAATTGGTTTGAGTTGGATTCATTGACTTATGGAATCAAGTATTTTACTTTTTTTTTTAAACACCTTGAGAAAGTTTAGACGAAAAGCATGTCTGAGATTTGTTTGAGAGTAAGATTAGGTGAGTATTAATGTGCACTTAATTAATACTAGGCTGCACATAGAAGTTCCATTTTGCACAGAAGACTCTTCCCTATCCAGAGGCAGACTACTGTCAAAGTGAATGAAACAAATTTTTAATTAATGGAGAAACATGTTTTGTATGACTGCACTTGTGTGAATGCATTTGCATCTTAGTCTTACGTAGACAATGGAGTATATTTGTAGATGAGGATCTTCTCCATGTACTTCTGCCACTAGCATCCCAGCTGTTATCACACCTCCTATCTGTACCTGAAACCTGATTTATTCCATGCAATTGTGAAAACCAGCCACTGCCCATCACCGGTACTTCTAATCAGATGAGATTTAAACCTGCAGTATGAGGTACTTGTGACTCTATGGCATATCTCAATCAAAATAGTAGTAAAACATTTTAAAGCTTATCACTTTATATTTTTTTTATTATTCAAATTAAATGCCCTCCGCATATGTGTCGTGTCCATCATGTCACTCATGTTGGTCACAGAGCATCTCACTCAGGATAATAGATTAGAGTCTCCTTCTCATGTTGAGTATATACACTACAGGCCAAAAGTTTGGACACACCTTCTCATTCAATGCGTTTTCTTTATTTTCATGGCTATTTACATGGCAGATTCTCACTGAAGGCATCAAAACTGAATGAACAGGTGGAGTTATGTAATGAGCAAAAAAAGGTGAAATAACTGAAAACAGGTTTTATGTTGTAGTTTCTTCCAAATAGCCACCCTTTGCTCTGATCACTGCTTTGCACACTCTGTGCATTCTCTGGATGAGCTTCAAGAGGTAGTCACCTGAAATGGTTTTCCAACAGTCTGGAAGGAGTTCCCAGAGGTGTAGTATGAAATAGTCATGAAAATAAAGAAAACGCATTGAAATGAGATAGTGTGTCCAAACTTTTGGCCTGTACTGTATATATTCACTGTGTTTTTAACTGGAACAGACAATAATGTTATCTATCTTACTATCTGATCTGTAAGAATGGAAACTGACAATGACAGGCAAACAAATGAAATGGTTCCTTGTTGGAAACATACAATCAGACCCACTAGAACGCAGGCCTTATCATTTAAACAGAATAGTATTACCTTTGATGTTACTGGTCCTGAAAGGCAGGATAGATGTATGTATTTCTTTCTTGAATGAGTCCAAGCTCAGGGTCGCATATGATTGGCTGTAGGTTTGCAGGACTATAGTGTGAGTGGTTGACAGCGATGATGAGCCTACAGGGATGCAGACGACTGTAAACCACTGTGGTTAACAGTGTTGTCTGTTGTCTACAAACCTTTAGTAGTATTTACACTCGGCCTTCACCATGATCATAGCATTAGCGGTGATCACCAAAACTTTGTGTGAGGGTACATGTAGTGACCATGTAGTGTCACATTATCGTACCCTAAATATGATTTTATGAAGCATGTCACTGTTACAAAAGTTACAAAACACTTTATTTAAGTAAACACTCGTCCAGTTATTATATTTCATGGCAGCATTTCAAAACTGGTTAAAAGTCGGGTCATTATGGCTGTCACTCAAAGGTCATTTAAGTCGTCTCCCACTGTACACCACCTAGCCAATCATACAAAGGACCCCACGCCAAGAAAGGACCAACACCAGCAAGTTGTGGATGGATTTTCTTATGTCAACTGAAGTTATTTTGGTCGCAGTTGTTAGCTTATCTGGTGTATGCACTGGCAAATGGTGGTTGGCTAGTTAGCTCATATTAGCTCCAGTCAGCTCACTGAGTGTTGTTAGCTTGTAGAGGTGGAACCTACCATGACAGTTAAACAGCAGTAACTTTTAATTTGAAAACAAGGTAATTTCCTTAGCAATATTTATTAGACATTCTTTATTCAAAGAAAAAACAATTCTGTGTATTTACGACACTAAATTGGAATCTTCTATCCAGTAACGAGGAAAACTAAAGACAGTATTATTCTGCTTTCAATTCCGTCGAAGTATTGATGACAGGAAGTGGCTCTGTTTTCATTTACATCCGATCCAATCATGTTTCTCCTGCTGATTGGGTGGTGACAGATCTCCCAGATGCTCTAGAACCCATTTCCCTATTTAAGTGCCTTTGACGAGTTTCCTACAGATGGCTTGAGATGATTCTTGAGTTTCACGCCACACACCAAAACAAAGCCCCCCACACCCCCAAACATAGTATACATTTAAACCGATCACTGACTTTATTCTAGGATATAACACAAATGCATGTCTTCTCTACAAGTTGGCAATAATGCTCTGGGACTCTGATGGAAGTACACACAGTGACACATGAGCGTCCCCTTCCCAAATGAATGTATGTGTCAAACACGCGTGTCAAAGACAATCGCTCTGGTGCCTGATTTTAAGATGTGTGTGTTTGTGTGCACAGGAAATTGAGGCCCCTGCCATAATGAAAGGAGCCCAAAATTCACTTAATAACCTCAAGATGAGTATACAACCCCAGGGGAGAGGGAGGGGGGAATCAGTCTGTCACATTTTGACACGTTTGTTTTGTGCCATTTGTATTATTGTACATTTCCTTGGCGGTTTTATTTCAGAAGTTTTTTTTTCAGACAGTCTTTTTTTTTTTTTCCCCCTCTCTTAACGTTTGCTTTGTTGAATGTATTTGGGTCAGCGTGGAGTAGCCAGAAGTTTTGAATTTTGCAATGTAATGAGGTAAATAAGAGAGAAAGTGATTTTATGATTTATTAGGGTCAACTTCACTGTATATAAGTAACTTGGCTGAGATTAAACAATTTGCACTTTTAGCTGTTGAACATGGTGTGTTTCATCCATCGGGTGGGGGGTATTTGGTTATTGTTTGCTTTGTATGGAAGATGTCTGTGAAAAAGATATGGCGTAGTATCTCTAAAGTACAAACAGGAGACTTCTATCATGATTATTGAGAATGTATTGCACTGTCATGATGGACATTTTGTTATTGTGTTTCTATCGTCCAACAGGCTAAAGTTCTGTGTCATAATGGATAGAGAATCATATCTGGACAAAAGTATGTGGACATGTTGAATTCAGGTGTTTCAAAACAATAATGGCAAATGTCATAATATAGTTTTATTTTGGGATAAATATCATTGCATTGCTTAGCTTGGATTAAATTATCTTTGTCTGAAAATGCCTCGCATATGGTTTTTACTAAATTTCTCTCAACATTTATTTTTTTTATCCATGACTATGATTTTAAATGTTCTAAATTTCGAAAATGTTTGTCATGCTCTGACTGTAATAATTTTCTACTCCAACTAACCATCTATTTCCCTTACATTTCACTGAGGAGGAAAAATCTGCCACTAAATTTTAAGAAAATATTCATATGTATATTTCTCATCATCGTGTTACAGCTGTAGATCTAATGTGTCCCAATACTTTTGTCCATACAGTGTGCTTAACGATATGCCATTTATGTGAACTTATTTAGAATTAATTATTTAAACTAAATTCATGTAATTCAGAGGATTACAGTGATGGATTCTTGTGGATAGGAGTTTATTTTGGATACCACGCAGAATTTGTTTTATTTTTTTGGTACAATTTGAAAAAAACACCTACAGTTCATTGGAAGCTCTGTAAATCTACTGTTTCTTATATAAAACCACTGTGACCAACACCTCCCCTCCTTCCACCCAACACCTGATAGATGAAAAAGCATTGTTCTTTGTATGCGAAGGGACCTTTGAAAGTCACAGATCCCCGAGAATTCACGCTTTGTTTTCAGTGGATGTTAAAAAGTCTCCAGGTCAGACCTTCTGAGGCAGAAGAACCCAAACCATGGAGACATGCATGTGAACCAAAGGAACCGAGACGACTGAAGAATCGGCGGCCAACCAGGCAATTCTGATGACCATAATGGGTTTGTCTTTTAAAGCTTTACACATGACCAGTATGAAAGATTAGACGGAACACACTAAACAACATTTAATGTCCTTTTATTGCACTCATTCAGTTTAGTAATATTTACAAAACTCTATCTTGAGTTTTGCACTTGTCACTCATCTCCAATTTTATATATTGCACAGCAAGTTTCCTGAATTTTATTCTCGAGGTTTTTGACTTGTAGGCCAGTTTTTACTATCTCACTTTCACATGCACATGGATAGAGAAACAGGCACCTATAACTGTTGAATTAAAAGATTTTTCTGTGTATTTTTGTGTTCAGCAGTGGCATAGGGTGTATTTCAAACATTGTTTAATTGCAGGCTTTGTACAGGTGCTTGGAGTCCTTGAAAATGCTTGAATTTGAGTTGTAAGTGCTCGCAATTCTAACCCTGAGATGGGAATTATTCCTTTTTAATAACTCAAGCTGCTGTTAATTTTGGAGAGGTGAAGCGTTTTGAAAATGAAAACTTTGTGGAAAATGTATTTCTAGGCATCATCAAATCAACTCCGGGTTCAATTTATTCATAATCTTGGTCTTGAAAAATCCTACATGACTTCCCTTTTTTAAGAGTAAACGTTGTGTTTTATAAATTTTAAACCTTTTGCTCGTATGAAACTGTTTTAGACATTTCTAGCATAATGAACCTAATTGTGACAAGTGTGTATATGTATTCCTGTAGATATGGATTTGACTCCAGGGATAAGGTGAAAATGACTCTTTGAAGTTCTTGAATTTGACGTTTAAAAATGTGTACATCATTATTGTCACTCTTACAAACTTTTGGTTTTTTTTTCAGAAAGTTGAAGAACTTGCACCAGTCCTCGTAATGCTGAAATTGGCTCCAGCCATAATTATGGCTCTCGTTTCATCCCACAGACATCCCACAGTGGGGATGTTGGTGGTCGCTGCACTGCTGCTGGTTCAACTCCCTTGTTCCCTGCCTAAGTGCATCTTTGATGAGGTTCAGGCCCAGGTCAGAGCTGCAACCATCCACGCAGACAGACCACCCACTCACGACACGCTGACAGACCCGGGACCCAGGGCTTTACAGATGAGGAAACGGAGGAGACAGAAAGACCCTCCTGCCAGTAACCTGCTACAGCCAATCAGAATCAGGACATGGACTCCGAGAGGGAGCAGCAGCCTATCAGATGCAGAAAGAGGACGGCTGGAGGATGCAGTGGAGGAGGCTGTCAGTGTGGTGTCATCTCTACTGTCAGGTGAAAAGAACAATAATAGTCAGAATACGTAGTGTGAAGGAAATGTCTTTGTAATTTAAAAAAAAACCCTGCAAGTATTGAGATCCAATATTTTTTAAATTTGATGCAACATGCTGAAAAAAGGTGTGAAATGAAAATGTTTGAGAAAAATTTAAATGAAAAATTTGTGTTACGTAAAAAATATTAGAAAGTAATAATGGTACTGTAAAGAGAATAAAAACGTAATGTGTCAAGATAAAGTCTGTTTATTTTATTTTTTGCATTATAAAGACATGTTACAAGAATGAAAGATTCCTATTTTAAATCAAATCAAAATCAAATCAGGTTTATTTGTATAGTCCTTATTCACACAGTAGGTCCCAAAGGGCTTCACATGCCCACAGATGACACTCAATGACGACATCCCCTGATATGAACCCCCACCAGGACAAGGAAAAGTGGGCAACAGAAGTATAGTGTGCATGTGTGTGTGTGTGTGTGTGCGTGCGTGCGTGCGTGCGCGCACAAGAGAGTCTAAATTTTAGGCAAAAAGTTACACTATTATGACAACAAAGTTGGAATATTTGGAGATATTGTAAGAGAGTGCCAGATGCCCATCTGGACTGAGATCAGGTTGTCCTTTAGATCTGGACCAGGAACACCCAACGGTTGACTCAGAGACTCAGATGCTAATGCTGCCCATTTTATACTCATGTTCAAGGACTAAATGTTGGCCTGTGAGTTATGGGAAGGTTTGCTGCAGGTGCCATTGGAATTATTAACCTGATGTCAACCAAATTTTAACATGACAGAGTGGTTTACATATA
>JAPTHA010000011.1:165730-183969 GCA_029814585.1 Gymnapogon annona | reverse complement strand
CAGTTCAACATGACACACAATGAGTTGGGGGGGGGGGGGGGGTAACGATCCATTCGGTCCCATGGGATGAATTTATGAAATGCCAAAAAAAAGACTTAACATGTTAATCATTTTAGTTCTGGGGTCACATGGGTCACGATCAGTGAAATACTATCATTATAACCTATCATTATAGGGAAATCCTGATGTTTCTCTTTTTTAAATGTGAACATTTTCATGTTATTTTATTCTATTTAAATTAAACAAACAATTATGTCACAAAATAATGGAAATAACCTCAACAAATTGGAACAACCAGAACAGTCTTGAGAGAAATATTGATAGATAAATATACATTTATTGTCCCATAAGCAAGCAAAAGAAACAAAGGGAAATTCCAGGTACAGCAGCATAAGTGTAATTTTATGAATATTCTGCGTGTTACTGAATGATTTGTGTATTTATAGAGCCACTGTGATATGTTGTATAAATGATAAACTGAGGTAGAATATTACTAAAGTTGTACTTATTTTTCCAATGAAATTTCAGTTTGTTCATATTTTTCACATTTTTTTTACTGGACAGTTTGTAGATGCAAGCATTTTCATGAGGTGAGTTTCCTTTCTTCACTCTGAAACATAGATGAAAGGTTGGACTTAGCTTCTGTATTATTAAGTTATCATTTTACTGGTCGAGCCACTGGACATCAAATTTGGCTGAATGCAACTGAAACGAGTTGTAGACCCCTGCTTTATGATCTCAACTGCTTGTATTCCTGCCACAATGTAGACAGTAGTGTAAAAACATATACACATGACAACTGTACCACTCACTTTACACTCAGTTATATTAATAGTTGACAATTCCAATGGAATTACTGAATGCCTGCATCCTGAAAACATTTTATGGAAACTGGACTCTGTATGTGTATGGTTTTTTTTTAACTTGACTGATTTCATATTTTTATTCATAACAGTCTTTAAAATTGCCTTCTGTACCTTTTCTGAGTCCTTCACAGGCACAAAAACATCACGCTGCATTCTATTCTACATGTAATGAACCAAATACCCACATAATAACCAGTTCTTATTAGGAGTTGTTATATCCTCCTGTTTCTCATTCTCCTGCTTTGTATCAGTGCATCGGTAGAGAAGTGACATTTTTTTTTTTTTGTATTGTTAGTTTTATCCATATTTACCCCTGCATGTCATTTTCCGGGACCAGTCTCTTTATTTAAGTGTTTCTTCACCCGGAATAGATCTTTGCCAACAGTTGGTTGATGTGCTGAGAGTCACATGTGTTTGATGTAGCAGAGGTTTGTGGTGAAGTATGTACTCGTGTGTACTTGTGCGGCATCTTTAATTTGACCTGTGTTATTTTACAGGTGGGATACTCCTGTTATTAATAAAACACACTTCTGGGACTGCAAACCCACACTCATTCCCGACACTAACTGGCTTGTGGCTCATCAGGTTGCGGGTCACAGACGTACTTCTATTTACTGATATTATCCCACATCATATAAACGCTGTTACCACTGCTTCTATTCCTGTAACTAATGCACTCATCTTTTTGAGTCCAGTGAAATAAATGCCTGTGGTTGGATCGATGACAACTTCAAAGTCATATCTCAAAGGATTTAACTGAATTTCTTCAAAATGAAATTTGAGCAGTTACCACTGATTTTCTTTCCATCCAGGTTGTTGCCATCCTGACCATTTGGAGCAAGAAGTGACTACATCTGGACAGAAAGTAGTTGAGCTGGAAGAGAGAAAGGCATTATGGGTAAACAAAGAACTCTCACATGGCAACATCATATTTAACATGTTAAACCATATGTTAAACCTGTAGAAACAGACATTGGTGCTTCTTCTATGCGCCGTAAAATCATATTAACAAAGAGAAAATGTAGGACAAATATAAAAATATGACATTTATTAGATATTGATTTGGTGTATTCTCAAGTATATTCATCCAACCATCCATCCATCCATCCATAGCTAAATAGTTTTCACACAATGTTTTCTTTCATTCACTCCTTCAGTCATCTTCATTCTGTCACAGAGAAATAAAATTAAATATCATTTCATTCCCCTCTGAAGAAAAGAGGAGCCTGGAAATACATTTATTGCTGCACAACCTTTATTTTAAAATCCCATTAATAATTACAGACTGATGTGGAACATGGAAATTGCGCTGCTTTATGTTTCTGTATTTTCCATTTTCATTGCCGCTCTCACTTATCACTTCGCTGACAGTTCATTTCAGGAGCGATCTAATCAGCAAAATGCAAATTCATATGTCGCATTAGAGAGACTGCTTTGATGGTGTTCATTCACGCTGCTCTTTATTTATGATATGTATTTTTTTTTTAGATGCCTGACAGGATAACATTTGGAGAAAAGTGCTTCTGCTCCAGGGAATCCAATAAAAAGTCATTCATTTGACATTTCCAAAAAGCAGCACACGTGTTAAAAAGGCCTCCAACATGGTAATATTCACAGACCTCAGACCTGCTCCGCTCAGGTTAATGGAACCAAATCAATATGGCTAATTCAGGCTTTTCCATAAACAGGGTTTGTTTTGATTAACCCCGACCTGGTGCAGAAGGAAAGGGTGAATCATGAAGGTTGTGATCTAATGTGGAGCGTGTGTTTTCATGGGGCTGGAGTACATGTTGTACCATGTATGCAGCCAGGGATGTCCCACGGAAAGTGTGTGCTAACGTCAGTGCAGCTCTGAGCACAGGCATGGTGAAAGGACACTGGCTCCTCACACAATACACTGATTCAGACTCGCACACAAACACCATAAATGAACACAAATTATAGCAAAGAGATTTATTAATATGTCCCGGTCTGTTCTTTTGCTTCTGCCAATGTGGTGTTGGTTTAACGTGTACTGCCAAAGCTTAAAATGCTCCTTTAAGCGCATTAAATGTGAGTGGCGTATGGTTGATTTCTTTGGATATTTATCAACAAATCCAAATGTTTAATGGATGTGACTGCATTTTGATGATTATATTTCATCCAAAAAAAGACAGCCACCAAAATTATCTACTGATGTAAAATGCTGAGTACCTGTTAACTGTCCATTAATCCTATCAATATTGGTGAAGAAATGGAGTCAAACACTGTTTCTCAGCTTTTTGTGTAGTTGTATATAATTAGCAATACTACACAGTGAAGACTAGATTTTAAAAATGGACTTTACAGGCAGAGTGAGTCTTTTTTGTGTCTGTTTCTGTGTCTTTACCATGAGAAAGACATCGTTGTATGTGAGTTATTATTGGATCTGGTTTATTTTAAAACCTGCAACCATGATTAACTACAGGAAGTGCAGTACCTGCAAGTAGTGGACTGATGTTATGTTGAACTCAGACCAACACAGTGTTCCTCATTTTATGACTCAACTTTCAGAGTGCGATATGATTTTTTTTTTGTCCTTGTCGCTGATGTGCATTTTATTCAGGTTTATTCAAAGGTTCTGTAATTACCTTGGAAACACTGTCATCTTCTACAACACTGATTCACTATTGAAACCCATGGAGTTGAATCAACGACAGTGGATGGACACACTTGGTTTATGTTCAGTTAATGAGAGATTTGACTGAAAGAAATAACTTTTTTCTTTTTCTTCTTCTCTCTTTTTGATATTATAACAATTTTAATATGAGCTTTCATGAACATTCTAGGTGATCAGTAAAGTACATGTTGTAGAATACCTGGAGAAAAAAACCCAACAAAAAATATAGAGTATAATGTCATATATTGTAAGATTTTTTTTTTTGGAATTACCAAAAAAAATAACACTAGGCCTTTATGGGTTTAAAAAAGGATGTAAGACAGGAAGCAGTTGTGGGCCGTTTCGACTGTGTATCGTTGTGCTTGTGGTTGTAGGAAACATTGGCCACAGGGCAGTGTCTGACAGTACAGAGTGCTGCAGCTCTCACTATGATGCCTGCGTTTGGGCCTCAACATGTAAACGTGTGTTCGCTATGTGTACAGCACACACACACTTCAGTGCATCTTTGTGACTGCATGTGTGTGCACCGCTGTACTGTTGTACTTTCAAACTTGCACTCACAGAAGTTTACCATGACGTGTCTGCCATGTCTTAACTTCCTGCCATCTTGAAACAGAAGACTAGCAAAACCGCAGGTGGGTCATGTGACTTGCCTTCGACCGTCTCTGTGTTGCACTCAGATACAAACCTTATTTTCAGGGTAATGAATTGTGAGGTTTTGCATGTTCATTTTGTCATAATACTGAGGACGCTTTTCCTGTGAAGCACAAACAGGAACCAAAAAAAAAAAAGAGGAAGAGACCCACCAAGAGGAAGATAGCGGACAGAAAGGTGATGGAGGCGTCAGATAAACCCTGCTCTCTGGACGACGTCGCAGATGGTGGTAAGTCGACTACCACGCTCACACATTTCACACAGATCGCAGTCTACATAAAACTGATCCTGAAGCGTGTGTCGAAGAAGGTAATTTATTTATGCTGTTGTTAATAGTCAGTGTCATACTATGCAGTAGTTTAACTCAATGCTGTAGTTGTTTAAGATGCATTTATACAGGTGTATTTATATTTTCATAGATTCAAGCAGATGACAATGTATTACATATTTAACGACTTAAATATTGGTTAATATTGGTCCCGAATATATGTCTGTTTTTGTACATTCAGGGGTTTATATATAATTTTCTTTTTCATCACATTGATAATTCATTCCTGTTACTTTTTATTATATTTGAATGGAGTGACTGGAACATCTGTGCTGATAGAATTAACCCTGTCCTTTCCATAGACATCTGAGCATGCTCAGTAAACAGCCACCCTTCATTCTACAGAACTGGGGGGCAAAACACAGAGCAAGGCTTTTAATTTTTTTTAAATAATTTCCTTGTTTTTTTTTTTTTTTTTACTCTTTGCCATGTCGTGGGGATTTCCCTTTTTTAAAAATTGTGTCTTCACAGAGTTTTGAACGTGCAATTGCTTTTTGGAGTTCAACCAGGTGCCAAAAGCTAACTTAGAAAAAAAATAACTCTAAAAACCAACGAGCCCAAACTCAAATCCTTGATGTTGTTCAATGTGTTTGAGTTCACAGTATATGTTCAACATCCTAAATCTCTTATTCCCTGTGTTTCATGTACATCAGGTTTTCTGGTGCGATGTACTGAAGAAGTCCTTCTGCCTGTCTTCACAGATGTGAGTCTGCAGCAGGTCATGGAGCTACAACCTGCTCTTACATCCAACACCATCCCTCTGGACCTTCCAGAAATTAGACTGGTCCTACTGGGGAGAAAAGGTGCAGGGAAAAGTGCGGCAGGAAATACCATTTTGGGCATCACGGGTGGATTTGAGAGTGGGAAGCCCACAGAGGAGTGTGTGAAAAGACGAGGCGATGTAGAAGGGAGAAAAGTTACGGTGGTGGATACCCCAGGGTGGGAGTGGTACTACCCGCTTAACAGCACCCCCAAATGGGTGAAGAGAGAGACGCTACGAAGTGTGTCGCTGTGTCCTCCTGGACCCCACGTTGTGCTGCTGGTGGTTCGCTCCTGTGCTTCAGTCACAAAAGACTACATCAGAGAGATAGAGGAACATCTGGAACCTCTGGGAAAAGGAGTCTGGGATCACATCATGGTGCTTTTTACCAGAGGAGATGAACTCGGCCTGGTGTCCATGGAACACCGAATCCAGAGCACAGTACCAGGACTTCAGACACTCCTCCAGAAATGTGGCCACAGATACCATGTGGTGGATAATAGGAACAGAGGAGATAAGACACAAGTCAAAGAGCTAATGAGGAAGTTGGAAGGGATGGTGGAGGGGAAGGAGGAGAGGTGTAAACATCTAGAGATGGACAGTAGGGTTCTGTTGGGACTGGAGGCGGATGCAAAGAGGAGAGCCAGGGAAAGGAGGAAAAAACAGAGGCAGATGGAGGCCCAGACTCAGAGAGCAATCATCAAAGTGTCCGTCATGAGTAAGTTCTTCTGATGTGTTGAGACCCCCCCCCCCCCACCATCCACAGTAGTCAGACGCATGATAGGATACGCATAGAATAATTGTTTTGTTTTTTAACTTTTTAAACCCAAGTGTTTTGGTCTCAATTCTCAGTTATTTCACATACAGTTTGGGCCTTGGTCAAAATAGCAGATGAAGTTGCAGGGACTTGTCGAAACAGTAAACCTTTAAAAATTACAAAGCAGCAGAAAAAAAGAGGAAGGAAACACACGTGTACAACTCATATTCAATTCTTCCTACCAAAAGGCAAACACCTATCCATAAACAATAGAAAATAAGCATTTTGTTTATTTTTTCTATGTGTCGGGATGCTTTATAAGCCATTCTATACTTAACATCTGTCGTAGTCTGTATCTCAACTTACTCAACTGTTTTATAGAAAATACAGAAGAATGAATAAGCTCCAGCAGTGCAGTGACTAAACAGACTCAATAGTTTTTAAAACCACTAAATGCTGTTTCTAACAAGATGGATTTGTTACCTGAAGGCTGTTCCTGTCTATTTCACAAACTTTAGACAAATATACATTAACTCATAAACATAGACTGGTGACCAAACCATCTACTGATCTAAACTGTTTAAAGGATCTGATGATCCATTACTCCTATCAGCACATGTCAATAATTGGTGTAAAATACAGTTAGTTGTCTTTTCATGGTCATCAGATATGACCCATTTGCACATTCAGAGCCTATGTGGTTACCATGGAAAGGCCATCATCATCAACTACACTGATTCACCAGTAAAACACATGGAGTTGAATCAGTGACAGTGAATAAAAAACTTGTTTTTATGTTCAGTTATTGATACCTTTCCTGGAAAAGTCACATTTTCTTCAGTATTCTCAATTTCTGATACAATAAGCCTCAATTTTACTTTTTGGGCTACATGATCAATAAATTAAATATTTAAAAACATTTTTTTCACAGAAAAATGCAAAAATACAGAGGATATTATTATAATAAAGGGTGATCAATCTCTTGAGGGAGGTTAAATACAAAGACGCAATCATTTGGGAATTGCCACGTAAGTAGCCCTGGGAATTTGTGGCTTAAGATCCTTCTTTTTCTCTCTTTCAGGTGACAGTCTCCAGGTCTCGGAGCTTCATGCACATCAGTCCTTCACCAAGAAGCCTCGTCGGTTACCTGAGGTCAGATTGATCCTCCTTGGGGAACGCGAAACAGGAAAGAGTTCTGCTGGGAATACCATCCTTGGTAAAGTGGGTTTCTTCCAGACTGGGGTGGTGACAGAGGAGTGCGTCCGTCAACAGGCGGCAGTGGCCATGCGGCAGGTGACGGTAGTGGATACACCGGGTTGGGAGGGGGGAATAGCAGGGGCCACACTGGACAGAGTCAAAAGGGAGATCATTGCTAGTGTAGGTTTGTGTCCTCCAGGTCCACATGCTCTACTGCTGACTCTGAGGGTGGACACACTTGTGAGGGCGGGGCATGTGAGGGAACACTTGGAGCTTCTGGGTGAAGGCGTTTGGAGACACACCATCTTGTTGTTCACACACGGTGACCAGCTGCGAGAGGGTATTGATATCAAGCAACACATCCAGGGCAGTGGCAGGGATCTGCAGTGGCTTCTGGACATGTGCAAGGGCAGGTACCATGTCATCAGCAACGGAGACGGATATCAAGGAAGCACTGGCTCCACAAGCAGTGTGGAGCTCCTGGAGAAGGTGGAAGAGATGGCGGCAACAAATCGGAGCGAAGCTTTCTCTGGTTTGATGGAGGAGGTGAAGGACCTGAGTCAGCAAAAGAATGAAAAGTTCAATCAGCGACTCAAGGAAATGCAGGACAAGGTGCTTCACCAAGAGGCAGAGTTAAAGAACATGAGGGAGAGAGAGATGAAAAACTTCAGGTGGTTCTTTGACCGGCGGAAAAAAGTGAAGTCACTGGGAAAGACTGATATTCAAAGAGAAGAAGATGAGGATGAGGACCGGAGGAGCTTGGACAGGAACATCGGCGAGTTAGAAGAAAGGATACGATTGCTAACAGAGGATAAGGAAAGAGAAATCCAGGACTTAAATGTAGAATATGAGCGAATTCTCACAGTGTTACACCAAAGTAGACGAGAACAGGATGAGGCGATGCTTAATTCAGAACTCAAAGAGAGGGAAATTGGCGAGTTGAAAGAAAGAATCGATGAGCAGCAAATGAAGTTGCTTGAACTTGAACATGCCAATGTAGAAAAAGAACATGAGAGGAAGCAGTGGGAGGATGCTATTAAAGAGAAACAACAAGAGTGGAAACGGGTGGTAAACAAATTGGAAGAAAATATAGAGCAAGAGAGGAAAGAGAAATCAGAGTGGAGGGAGAGAGTTGATTGTTTAAAAGCAGAAATGGACGAGACTAAAAGAGTCTGTGAGGAAAAAGCACAGAAGAAAATCAACGAGGTGGAAGAACAGATGAGAGGAGAGCTAGAGATCAAACTACTTGAAAAGGACAGAGAATGGGAACAAGTGAGAAAAAATGACTGCGACAAAAAGCAGAAAACGCTCCAAGGTGTCCAACATTATGAGAAAGATATAGAGAGGAAAACTGAAGAGATGACATTTCAGCATCAGAAAGAGATGCAAGAGAAAGAAAAAGAGAAAGAGGGGATAAAAGTACAGCATGAGGAGGAAACAAAAAGAATGATGGAGGCAATGAAAGTAAAATATCAAGAGTTTGAGGCAAAGTTGAAAGAAAAGGAAGAACAACATCAGAGTGAAATGAGAGATGTACAAAAAGAAAAACTAAATGAGATCAAAGGGCTAAAAGAAAGGTTTGCGAAAGAAACTGAGGAACAAATATTTGCAAAAAATAGCGATTTTGCCCAACTCGAACAAATGCATCTCGACCAAATGCAAAAACAAATGCTTAGAAATGAAAAGGAGAAAGAAATGATGATTGTAAATCACAAGAGGGACGTAGCGGAAAAGATAGATGAGAAAGAAAAAGAGATAGAGGGGCTTAAATTACAGCATCAGGCGGATATGACCAAAAACATGTGTGAAACAAAACAAATGATAGACGCAATGAAAGTAAAATACCAAGAAGAGTTGAAGGCAAAGTTGCAAGAAAAGGCAGTTGATCTGGAGAAATTAAAACGACAACATGAGAATAAAATTAGGGATTTACAGAAAGAAAAATTGAATGAGATTAAAGAACTAAAAGAAAAGTTGGCTAAACAAACCGAGGAACAAATATTTGAAAAAAAGAGAGATTTGGCAGCACTGGAACAAATGCTTACCGATCACATGCGAAAGAAAATGCATGAAAATGAAAAGGAAAAAGAAATGATGGTTGCAAATCACATGAGGGATGTAGCGGAAAGGATGCATGCGAAAGAAAAAGAGGTCACTATGTTAAAACAACAGCATCAAGATAATATGAAAAGAAAAATAAGTGAAATTGAAACATTGATGAAAGCTGAACACCAGAAGGAAACTGATAGAAAAGTGAAAGACGAGGTGGAAAGAGTAGAACGAGAATACAATGATAGAATAAAAGATTTAGACAGAGAGAAAAAAAACGAGTTGGAAAAGCTCAAACAAGATTTAACAAAAGAAGTTCAGAAGCAAAAGACACAGATGAATGTATTGGAAGAAAAATATGAAGCAAAAATGTTTGAAAGTGAAAAAGAGAAGGAGGCACTGAACAAATGTCATGACAAATCTATCACACAACAAATGCAGGAGAAAGACAGACAGATCGAAGAGCTAAAAAGTCAGCATTTGGAGGAAATGAAAGCAAAAACCCAGGAGTATGAACAAGAAAAAGAACGGTACATCTTGAAACACAAGAATGATATGGAACACAGATTGTCAGAGAAGGAAAAACAAATTGAGGAAATTAGTACATCGGTTAAAGAACTGAAAGAAACACTGCAGCAAAAGGAAGAAAAAGAAAGAGCTAATTTGAAGTCCATCAAAGATATTGGGCAGCAGGTTGAAGAAAAGGAAAGAGAGGTAGGTGTTCTGAAAGATGCCTTTGAAGAAGCACAGAAAAAGCTGCAACAGACAGAGGAAGAGAGAGACAAAGAGTATTTAAATTACACGAAACAGACCCAGGAAAATCTGAATGAAAAAGACCAAACAATACAACGGCTCAAGCAGCAGATAAAGGATGTTGATGAAATCCTGCAAAGACAGAACAAAGAGAGCGGTGAGACTAAACTAAATCAACAGGAACAGCTGGAGGACAGAGAACGGGAAATGGAGGAGATGAAAGTGCAGCTTTTACACGAAATGGAAAGAAAAGTGAGCGAGAAGGAAGCTGAGATTGAAAGTGTGAGACAAGAGGCCGATGCCAAGGAGAAAAGGTGGATGGAAGCCCAAAGAAAGAAGGAAGAGAAAGACCAAAGTGAGGTCAACAGGCTGATGAGAATAATAGAAAATAAAACAAAAGAGGTAGTGGAAATGCAGAAGCTTGTGACACAAAGAGACGCAGAGATCATAGAGGTGAGGAAAGCGACTGAGAACTATTTACAAGCTATCAAAGAGCTAAAAGAAAGCAATAAAACTATCATGGAAAAACAGGAGCAGGAGAAGAAAGATGAGGCAGAAATTAAGGAAAAATTGCAGGAGAAAGTAAAACAACTGGACGTGGTGAGGCAGAGAGACAGGCTAACGATTGAACAAACCAAAGCAGAACTAAAAGAGCTGACAAAGAAGATGGAGAGAGAGATGACCAGCATGATCCAGGAGTATGAGAGTAGAAGTCAGGACATAGAGTTGGTCGTTAAGGAGAAAGACAATGCTCTCCAATGTCTGGAGAAAGAACATCGGCGGAGCATGTTGGAAGTAGCAGAGAAGTACGAGGAAAGTCAAAGGCAGCTCAAGGAACTGTGGGAGCAGAATGAGAAGATGAGGAAAGACAATGAAAATCTTCAAGTAAAATGCAATAAATTAAGCGAGGAGTGTGAGGCGCAACGAGTAGAAATCGAAGAGTACAAACAGCGACTCAAAAGCAAAGAGTATGAAATCAACAGAATTCATAAAGACCAAGAGGTCTGGGCGAATGATGAACGACGAAAAAACATGAAGGAGGAACGTGAGGTTGAGAAACAAATTGAATTAAAGGAACAGCTAACGGAGGAGACCGATCAAGACGATCCAACTACAAGACATTTGTTGGAAAGGGATCGAGACGAAGAAGAGAACGAGAAGGTTCTGAGTACAGATGAAGCTGATATGAGCAGAAAAAGACATGGAAATGATGCAACACTGCAACTACTTGAGGAAAAAATGAAAAGGCTTCAAAGTAAAGAAGAAGAGTTGAGACAAAGGGAGTTGAGTCTACTAGCAAAACAAAAGAAGCACGAAGAGAAAGATGGCGATCAGAGAGAATTTAAATTCAGGCTGAAAGCTGTCGAGCAAAAGGAAAGGACGCTTGATAAGTTGCTTCAAGCTTTAGAAGGCAAACAGAAGGAGTTAAACTCTCATGGTCAAGACCTTCAGAAGAAAGTCAAAGGTTTACAAAATCAGGGCAAAGAGCTGAAAGATCGGGAATACCACCTGAAGAGCCAAGAACAAGAGCTGCTGGACTGGACATCGAAATTAGATGTCCAAAACAAGTATGTGAATTCTACCACTCAACAGTTGGACGAAATGGGCCGAGATTTGGCTCTGCTTAAGGAGGAACTTTTCGTGAAGCAGAAGAATCTAAAAATGGCGTTTCAAAATCTCAACAAGTGGGAGGGGAATCTTCAAGAACGAGAGGCGGAAGTATGTAAAAGAGAACCAAAGCGACCGAGAGATTCAGAAAATGGAGTAGATGAGGCCGATAAGAGGTATTTAATGTGCCAAGAGATCAGCGGAGTCAGTGTAAAAAGCAAGGGGGAAGAGGAGCTCGACGGAGGTACAACCAGAGAGGATCAGAGGATGGAAACAGCCTCGTCAGCTGCACAAAGCAATAACTGTCACTTTGAAACACTAGAGGAGATTGACACGGCCGAGGAAAAGGAAGAGGTTGGAGATAGTGTAGAAATGCAGCAGGAAATCACCGTCCAACAACGGGAGGGTGCAAGGGTTATCAGGAACACCGAGATGGTCCCTCAGACTCAGGGTCACAGAGGATCAAACAACAATGAGGCATTGATAGTGTTGATGCTAGGGGAGTCGTGGTCATCTCGCTCCCCAGGAGGACTCAGCATCCTGGGCGGAGGAGCACCCACCCTCCGGCCTCAGAAGGGTCAGATAGCCGGACGACCCATCTCTGTGATAGAACCGCTGGGACTGAAGTGGCGACATGGACCAGATCCAACTAACCCAGGAAGACAGAACATCCTGGAAAGCTTGTCTTCATGTAAAGCTGGGCCTCACGTTATCCTCCTGGTCATACCTGCCTTTTTGACGTGCACACATAAGTACAGAAGAGCAGTGGAGGAGCACGTGAGTTTACTTGGGGAAGTGGTCTGGAAACGCTCGATGGTTGTGTTGACATGGGGAGAAACTTTAGGCGTGAACGCGGAGCAACAGCTGCTAAGAAATAGGGAACTGATGAAGCTGGTGGACAGATGTGGAGGCAGGTATCATGTACTGACCAGACACAAAAACAGCTCTGGAACTGAAGGGTTGCTGGAGAAAATAGACCATATAGCAGCATTAACCTCTTAAAGAATAACGGTCAAGTTTTACAGAACATCAAGGCTGTGTCAGAACAGACATTCCATAACCATAACCATAATAACCATAACACAAGCACCAGCACGCAGATGATAAAACCTCGAATACAATAACAACTCAGTGGAAGTGATTGAGCAAACTTGTCTTTTTATTCAAGAGTAAACTAAAGACGCTCTATTTACTTTACTTCAGTGTGTTCAGTTAAATAAATTGGTAAATAACTATGGAGGTGATATGACATTATGTGAATAAAGTGATGATGATGATGATGATTTCTTTCGGCTTGTCCAATTCGCATATTTGATTTGGCAGGTGTTTTTATGTCGAATGCCCTTCCTGACACAACACACATTCATCCAGGGAATTGAACCTGGGTTCCTATATGCACCAGTCCGGTGCCTGACCAACTGAGCTAAACTCCCTACAGTCGCACTCATGTAACTTTGGAAGATTGTTTCTTTGTTATTTCTCAACATGTACAAGCAACATTTCTGTTAATTTAACAAATATTTTAGTAATCTCAAATACACAAATTATTTAATTCCTGAAACAATCATATTTCATTGTTTATTTTTTTTCATGGTCAAAACCCAGACGACTCAGTCACATTTGATTTTACAGTTGATTTTATACCATTTTGTCACAGTGGCTCAATTATAAATTCTTATTGCACTTTTATGTTGACAGAGACACTGTATGATGACCACAATGAGTGCAGTGGAATTCATGTCCATTTCAGAGTGAGGTGCAGATAAAGGAAAATAAAATAAAAATAGAGATGACAAAGCAAATGTTCCACTTTGTCGCATAATTGCTTGAGTCATATTGTTTTTAGATCAATACCAATGATGAAAAATGTCATGACTGACTCTGAGAAGCAGTCTTAGAAGAGTAAAATTCCACAGATATGACAATTCACATGCAAAAGTAGGACTGAAGTAAATATACTATAAGGATAATGAAATCATATATAACATAACAGGTCTTGAATGATGGATTCGATTTAAAATTGCATGTGTTTAATTGATCTGATGGTAAATCTTATAATTTCAAGTGTTTGACTATTGAGTTATTCAATAAAAGCAACATTCCTTCATTGGACATTTTAGTTTAGTTTTTTTTAAAAAATACTGTATGCTCAGACAAGCTGTTTGTTATTGACTTTACACTATTCAAGACATAGGGGAGATTTACTCAGAATCAAATGTGTATAAAATGTGGTACTAACATAAAGAATAGGCTCAGAATGGACAAGAATATAAACAGGACAAACACACGCATTTCTTTATCTATGGAGTTTCACAGCAGGACCATGGAACGAGACACTTGGATGGAAAAATGTAAAAGTACATTTGAAACTTTTATAGGACGCTCTTATAGGACTTTACTCTCACTCAGAACACTGAAATTCTACCTTTTAATTTGAATGCGTTATTGGAGAACACAACAAGAATTTATTAATTTTGTGAAATTTGTCACCTATTTATTTATTGTTTTATTGATAATTAAGGTAAATGAAATTGCCACACTTCGTTCCTTATTTATATTAGGCCAAAAGTGTATAAATAGATAGATAGATATACCTCGAATCCTAGAAGTATATGTATAAAAATAGAGCAAAAACATATGTATGGTGAAAGGATAATGTATTTTATAACATTAGTGCTGATCCAGACACCTGTCAACATCCACATTAGCCTGAACATCAGTACTTACATTAGTAGCATTACTTCATGTACTTAACACAGCAGGTACACTCACTGTTCATGCAGAGGTGGACCTTACAGACCCTGTAGACCACATTGGACCCTATGGACACTGTAGACCACATTGGACCTGAGATCGAAGACTCACAGTCCTCGCTGTAGCTGTTAATCTCGCTGTCTCGTAATGTATGTGGAAATGACCAAAAATACTCAAGTGCCCAATAAAGTGTTAAGATCAGAATTAAAAACATCTTGCTTGAATGATGTATTTTCAGAAATTAAAAAACAACAACAGTTAAATAAATTGGATTGACCTGCAACGCAAACGGCCATTTAGAACTACTTCTGGGCTCCCTCCACCAGATGGGGACCTTGTGTCAGAGTAGAGGCGGCTCTCACACCACGGCAGTAATCAGTGTTGAAAGCCTCCCTGACAAGGAGTTGATAGTGAAAGTCTGGTGAAGCTAGTCAAATATTCTTTTAATCATGTTTTACAATTTTCTGTGTAAATGGCTACTTTTTTTTTTCTTTAAAAGAAGACGACACAAAAAGCCAGACTCATGGGCCTTGTGCTCCTTCTTGACTAGAGGCATTTCAGGAGAACCAAACCGTCTCGCAATTATAACCCCGGGGAGCCTCCCACATGCTGAGAGGACTCCTGCTTTGACAAGTAAATTATGACTCTTGATGAGAGGAGTACAGCTTTCTCAGAATGCAATTTTTGACAGCCGGGAAAATGCGGCTGGATATATACAACAACTTCCATCATCCGCCCGAGCCAGATGCAACATCCAAAAACACTCATGTGCAATCATCAGGCTAATAATTATGGAGTGTGAGTGCTGGTCTGTATCCAACATGGCAGCAATGTTTTTTAATCTGTCCATTCAATGGGAGCTGCCTTTAGAGGCGAGATGAGAGGGTGTTGTGTCAAGATGGATCCCTGCTTCTTTGATCATCTCGGCGGGGAGGGACTGTTTTTCAAAATGTCTGGGGGAGAGACATTAGGGGAGAAAAGTTGACAAATTGCTGTTGATTCCAGACATAATTTTCCACACATTTTAGGGTAATGTTTTTAAGATATCAGGTAGCCAATAAAAACACTGTCCATAATATGTCATGAGCGACACCCTGCGTGACTTTTTAAAGTCCTTAGATTCATCATCGCACAGTTCATTTACAGTGGTGCGATTGATTATAAGCTTGGATTGATTACATAGTGCGCTGTGCTGTTTCAAAGACCTGGTCATTAGTGGTTTAGTTTGAAACATTCATGGCTGCAACAAATGTAATCGCTCGGAGCGTGCAAGCAAGAAAAAAAAAAAATTCATTATTCAAAAGTGTTAGTGGAGATTTAAGTAAAATTAACGTTCTTCTTAATAATAGACACCGCAATATATCAGAGACAACAAAGAGGGGTGGAGTACAAAATCCAGAGAATTTTAAATGGTAGTCTCTTTGGAGCCAAGATTTATTCCTTTAATCCATGGTCCATGTCTCTCACATATTGTTGAAATCACTTTGTTTTGACTTAATGTACAAACAACATAGTTTGCGTGGAATTCATAGCATTATGTTGGCCGTGTGTGAATTATGTGTTGTTCATTTTGATTGTTGCATTATTCAGGTAAATGCATTAGTTTACATGAGCGCCGTTGGATAAAGCAGTGTATGACATTGATCAAAAAAGCGAAGTGCATTGTGGGAATGGAGACCGAGCAAAAGCAGTTTCTCACAGATTTGGCAAGAAAATGGGCCCAATCACTACAACGTAAAATGACACAGTCCACCAGGGTGCTTTTACAGAATGAGATGGTTAGTCGCATAAAAATGTGAACTACCTGAACAAATGTGAACAGACATGTCTTAAGAGAATGAAAAATTTAACAATATTCTCTGTTATTTAATGTTTTGTACATTTATTACAATCTAGAAGCTGTAATCATGAATTCTATACTGAGGTCAGAATATTCTTAAAATTGCATTTTTTTTCCTTAAGCAATTTCAGTTTGTTCATGTTATTCACATTTGTTAACGTGATAGTTTGTAGATGTAAAATATTTTCATCATGAAATTTGACTTTTTTCATTATTATTTTACTGGTCTGGTGTGTTTAAGACTATCTTGTATGTGACCACTGAAGTAAAATGAGTTTCCACCCCTGTATAATGATTTAGGTCCCAAATCATTAATAATGTCACCTGAGTTTGTTTTGCTGCTGAGAGATACCAGTAATGTTGACATTTTTGTGACTGTACATACAATAACTATCAGTTTCAATGGCATTTTCAGAGTTGACATCAAGCATTGTTTAAGCTCATGGCTACATTTTCTCATCACCATAAACGTCTGCTGGGAGAAGTCCATTCAAATACCATCATAGTAAAAACGCAGATCCATTTCCAGTCACTGGCGGTCCTTATACTCATCACCATGTAAATCTCATCTATTACTGCATCTCTGGAAGTAGTTGGTTTAAAGCTTTAATCAAAGACTGGAAAGTAATTCAGGTTGTGTGGATATTTTGTCTGTTTCTTTTAAGCCACACAGAAATCTGATAAGATGTGTCTTCTACAAAGAGGAAAAACAAACATCCCTTAACTTTCCTTGAACCTTTAAATGGTGATCTAAAAGTCAGAGTCCGATGGGTTTGGGAATGTATATTTGAATAGGACATAAAATGTGTTTTTAAATAAACTCTGACCCCCGGCAGCCAAAACAGGATTTTTCCTCTTTCCATTGAAGGTCATAAAAAGATCTCTCCAGAAATATTAAAAAACACTGCTATATCTGTCAGCTCCAAGGTGAGTCTTTACTCCGTATCACTCTGGATGGTGTGAACTGCGAGTGCGGAAACCACTCTGAGGCACTCAGTCTGGTTTTAGCTGGCATTAGTTTGGATTAAGGCAACATGGTAACCCTAATTTATCTTTATTTGGAGCCTTTTAAGGCCCTAAATGATGCTTTTTGGGAAATATGGATGAGGCCACATTTACATGTACTACAATAGTCAGGTCCAACCAATCATGTCGACAAATGTTGGAAAACAAAATGACTACGCTACGTTAAAACAGAAGTTAATGGCCGGGCTGATTTCTATTAAGGTCTATGCACTCTCATTTGAATAATGGTCTGTCTAACAATGTTTTTTTTTCTTTCAGTACTTGACCCAGGAAGGAAATAAATGTTATTCCGCTTTAACACCTCCATTAATATTCAAGTGGCTTTAATACTCCAGGTTTATTTGCAGCCCACTGTAATTAGCACAGCAGTCTGGAAGCAGTTCATGGTAAATCATGTTTTGATTGCGGGGAAGAAAAAAAAATATGATGGGTTTCATTACAAAGACTACATATCTGTTCTAAGGGGAAAAAAAGCACCTCACGTGATATGTGTACAGAAAAATAGAACAGATTATCATTAAATGCCAATTACTGCGGCTGTAGTTTATCAAAAGGAACATTTCAATGGCAGAGAGAAAATAAAAAAATGGATAACCTTCATTATGATATGAAGATCAACATTAATAAAAGACTCAGGATCCGGAATTGTAACGCAGCTGGACATGTTCAAAGCAAATAAAAGAGAAACTACAAGGTGCACGCTGAGGATCTCTTGGGCAAGTCAAATGATAAAGGACTGATAGTTCTGGGAATAGTTTCTTCTGAAGTACATCTGGCAACAACCAATGGAGCTGTTGGATCTGAGGAGAGAAGCGCTTGAATGTTAAACCTCAGATAAAGTCACGGTCAGGAGAGGACATGGTCATCTTCGTCAAAACACGTGACACGTGCAGAGTACATTTCAGAGGCAATTACTGTCATTTTTACATGACATACACTACAGGCCAAAAGTTTGGACACACCTTCTCATTCAATGCGTTTTCTTTATTTTCATGACTATTTACATTGT
>JAPTHA010000011.1:135904-146062 GCA_029814585.1 Gymnapogon annona | reverse complement strand
TGGGAGTGACACTACTCAAATAAATATGAAATCTGTAATAAATGCGGCCCATATTTGTGAAGCGTTATTTGATGATGAAACATGGATAATGCAAGAGACGCACAGCATGAACGCTGGCAAGTTTGCAGTTAGCCAACAACTGAGGAAAATGTTTAAAATAATCTCTAAAGTTTTACATTACAATTAAATCCACTGGTATACACTTTAATTGCACGTGGAATATCATTTTAGCAAAACCACTAGACATTATAAGTTACTTTCGTTGCTTTATTTCTTGCAGCGCTACAAAGCTAACTAACGTCGTTGCCATTTATCCGCATGTCACACCACGTCCACACACGTCTATACAATACTTCCACTTCTTATTACATTGTCTTAGAAACATATGACTTATTATTGGTAAATGAACGAGTTACTTAAGTAACACATCAATTCAATCTTGAATTCAGTACGTATCTTGTTTTGAAAATCTAATTGACGTGGCTGCTAGCTCTCAGTATGTCGGCAAAAAGGGCAATAAAAAGCGTTACCGTCTATTAGTTTATTTAGTAAACCGGATTTTTGGTTGCTATCGATTCACATTTTAACACGGCGCAGTACTGCAAGGGCCACACCCATGCACTTTAAAATACACAGATTCCACTATTGACTTGCTCCGCTAGCATTACCGAGCAAATATCCCCTGAGAAGTGAGTACCTGCACCGGCCCGGAACCGCTTCACTTACCTATTGCTAAAGTGACAAAGGATATCTGGATGAGCAGCGACAGCCAGCTGAGTAAATAAATAAACCACATCTCGCTGCATATGAAAAAACACGCGCAATTATGAAAATAAAACAAGGTGTAGCTAGGAGGCTAATAACAGTAACAGGAGCAGTGGTCAAAGTTCCTCCTCCAGTGTTTGTAATGCAAACTGAGGAAGAAAGACAAGAAGGACTTCCGCTTATTGACAGACACATTCACTTTTGTTACAGCGCCACCTGTGGCCGGAGGTTCACTGCACTGGAACAGCGACCGCGGCCCACAGGACGTCAATGTCGGAAAACTGGAACAGAATATCCTCGATCAAGCCTATATATGATCTCAAATGGGCTGGACCGGCAGAATAAAAACATTAAAACATGTCCAACCTTTGTAAGCGTATTTGGGTTTTTGAAAAGCGCTATACAAATGAAATTATATCGTGTACTGTAATGTAGTGAGTCGGGGTTTCATAATGCAGTGTTTGAATTGTTAAACTACGTGGGCATTTTAACTGATGTATGATTAGGTGATGTGCGTGCATGTGTTTGTGTATATATGTATATATATATATATATATATATATGTGTGTGTTTTTTAAATGTTTTTATTGATGTATTTTATTTATGATTTTATGTGTTTTTTTGTCTTCCCTGTCTGTTTTCCCTTTTCTTTCTTCAACCCTTTCTTTCTTTTTTATTCTGTAAAGTTGTGGAAGAGCCCAACCAGGGACTGGAGTTGAGAATTAGCACTAGCTATAAGCTCTAGATACATCACATCAGTTGCAAACTTGTAACTATGTTTGTCTGTATTGTCCCTGTCAAATAAACAAATAAATAAATAAATGTATTATTATTATTAAAATTGCATTAAGTTACAAATGTTCATAAACGTCCATATATATGATAGTACCTTAAAAAAATCTAAATAGCATGACCAACCTAAAAAAAAAAGAAAGAGAAAAAAACCCAACAATTGGGTCCTTGTCATGTGACCAACTGTGAAATATAAGTACATTAATGGTGACATATACTTTTTCCTGGATAACTCAGTTGGTAAGGCACCGGGCTTGTGCATAAGGGACCTGGGTTCGATTCAGTGGGTTGTGTCATGAAGGGCATCCAACATAAAAACTCCTGCCAAATCAAATATGTGAATTGGATTTGCTGTGGCAACCCCGGAAGGAAGAAAAGCCGAAAGAAATCATTATCATCAATTGTGACAAATACTTTTTAGGACATGTAACTATCAACTTTATCATGAAAATATAGATTTGCAGATAAAACACATTTTTCACAGTTTTAGGGGGATCACCCCAGATGACCTCCAAAAGTGTCCACAGGACAATGACCCAATTTCAATAACATTCTGACTCAGCTTCTCACTGACACATGTACATTAAAATTTAAGAACCACAGTGGCTCTGCAGATACACAAAATGTTTACAGACTGTTATAATATTGGTAAAATTGCACTTCTATTAAGACATTTCTGGTTGTTTATATTTTTTTGGTGAAAGGATAGTTTGTAGGCATAATTTTACTGTGTACACTAAAAGAAGGATATACTTTTAGTTGTCATAGGTTCTTCTGATCGTATTTTACTGCTCTGATTCACTTTAATTCAAATTGTTCCGTATATGACCTCTGAACTAAAATTATTTTGACATCCTTGATTGTTAATGTATCCTCAGTATAATGTTTGCATTTTTCAAATTCATCCCATGGGCTGATGGGACCCTTTGATTGACAGTTTTGACACCTGGGATTTATGTGTGGGAAATATAATGTTGTTTAAAAGGACTGCTGAGTTAAGTGGCCTGGCTTCCACACTACCATCTGAGTGAATCTGAAGAGATTGCATCCCTGTTTGTATCTCAGAAGCACAACAGTAGGATTTTACAAAAAAAAAAAGGAATATGAATGGAGTTAAGAGACCTGAAAAAAGGAGCATTACTTACTCAATTTGAGATGTCTAAATAACACAGTCTGTGTTTTGGATACGATTCATTAACTGTTGCACCCTTGAAAGAAAAGTATCAGAACCAGCTGCCCTTCTATTTCTTCATTTCTCTAGCTCACACACACACACACACACACACACACACACACACACACACACACACACACACACACACACAAACATAACACAACACACACACAGGACTATGCGATAAGGAGGGCAAAGCACACGTGATTTTATTCCAAAAGCTAACACCTTTGAGACTGTCAAGGAAAATGATAAAAAATGAAAGAGTGGAAAGAGGGCTAAATAAAGTAAATATATAATGTGAAACAGTGTGAAGACACTAAAATGGTGTTGGAGTCAAAGGTGAGAGTAATTTCATCCCCTTTTCAAATGCTTTTAACAAAGGCCCATAGACAGAGGGGTGTCAACGTAGGGGATGTGTGCTCGCTCATGCATGCATCCACACAAATATGAATGAGCTCTGTGGAGGTGAGAAAACAAAAGGCGACCTAAGCATTGAAGACACTTGAGGAGAAACATGGGGATCACCTGAGACCCCTTGAACGACACCTCTTGTCTCCTGCTATGAAAGCTTTAATGTACTTAAATAAATCGCAGCCTCTATCTTTCTGTCGGACCGAGCTTTAACTCACACAACACACCCCTGTGGACCCGTGCTTTCATATAGGCTAAGTGTTTTTTGTTTTTTTTCACAGCTCAGGCTTCTTTTTTGGAGCATAAATGTATAACGTCCTGCACTTAGATCATTTGAGACCAGACACCTGATATGAAAGGTATTAGCCTTTAAACACGGCTGAATGAATTGGATCCCCATTTATCACGCAACAAGTACTGGCAATCTGAAGCACACCTACAAATGCTGAATGGGACCCAACACCATGAGGCGATGGAACCCTATCGGTTATTTACTAGGGAGCAGGACCACTATGAAGATGGAAAACCTTTAATATTTCAACCAAAAAAAGACAGAAATGTTATGATACCAAAGAAAAGTTATAAGAATACAGTAGCTGTATTTGGAAACAGTTAAAATATAAGTGAAACTTGTGTTCGTTTGGATTTTAAATTCTGTTCAAAAGATCGCAATCCATAAGCCATCTTTCATTTGTGTGACTAGTATTTATTCAATATTACACTATGTATTAGAATAAAACAAAGGCAATGATAGCCTCTCTACAGATTACAGGATCACAGCAAATACAATGTTATGTGTGATGTTGAGATAGAGTGTGTGTGTGTGTGTGTGTGTGTGTGTAAAGCGTTAAAGTAAAATCACTAAAATAAAGTAAGAATATTTTGAAGTATTATAGTGAAGTGTTCACCTTGCCTCCAGTGTCCTTGCACTGGTGTGTGAATGCGTGTGAATGATCCCTGCGATGAACTGGCGACTTGTCCAGATCCCCCACCCACCTTCACCCCTGAGTATCTAGGATAGGCTCCAGTGACCCCCATGACCTTGCAAAGGATAAAGCAGGTTCGGAAAACGTGTGAGTGAACAGTAACGTTTTGAATAAAAAAAATAAATAACAAAAGAAGAATAAATGTAGCATACCATAGCTATAAAAATGCAATTTTGAATTTTTTTATTATATCTGCTTTTTTTCTACTCTGTGCTGCTTTATGACATTTCATTCCCAGATCATTGGTCTGTGCAATGACAATAAAGGAAATCTGAATCTGAATCTGAATATGATCCATTTGGACATTCTGAGGCTCTGTAGTTACCATGGAAACACCATTGTCTTCTACAACATTAATTTGACACACAAGAGTAGGCCCAAGTGCGGAACATCAGCAACTCAGGCGCAGTGCACAGGCCCAGAGAACTACAGCCAGGAGGCACCCCAAAGTGCTGAAGATCTCTCTGCACCTGAGCTGCCTCAGCACCAGAGACATCCTCATGTGGAACCCCCTCCAGCAATCCAGATCCAACTGGCAAGGTGAGAGAGAATTAAATGGCCAAAACAGACTGAAAAGAGAAGGTATTAAAGACCTAACAGCAGAGCTACGGGAGCAGCTGCGTAGGCTCAGGAGAGCAGAATACCTTCAGAAGCAGCATCGTAGCAAAGAGAAGAAGAGAGCTCAGATTGTAAAAGACCCATATAGCTTCACCAAGACACTTCTCGGCCAACAAAGATCTGCCTCACTCTCCAGCACAAAGTCGGAGGCAGAACAGTTTCTTGTTGAAGCTCATAACCACCCCAAAAGGAGTCAGGGTCTAGGAGCCAACCACAACATCCCAAGGCCTGGAAGGCCAATGATTGAGTTGAATGTGAAGGAACCCACATAGCAGGAGGTACAGGACATTTGCCGGAAAGCCAGATCTTCAGCTGCCCCTCGGCCAAGTGGTATACCATATAAGGTATACAAGAAATATCCTAAACTCCTCAGAAGGCTGTGAAAAACCATGAGGAAGATATGGGCCAAGGGGACAATTCCACCAAGCTGGAAACTGGCAGAGGGATGCTTTGTTCCGAAGGAAGAGGGGTCCTCCATAATCTCTCAATTCAGGACTATCTCTCTCCAACATGGAGTGTAAGATCTTCTTCTCCGTTCTGGCACCGAGAATTACAACCTACATGACGCAGAACCAATACATCAACACATCCATCCAGAAAGGAGGTATCCCAGGCTTTTAGGGCTGTCTGGAACACACCTCGATGATCAGCCAATTGATTCAAGAAGCGAGGCAGAAGAAAAGCGACCTAACAGTTGTTTGGCTAGACCTTGCCAACGCTTACAGATCAATTCCACATGACCTCCTCCAAGAAGGGCTTGACCATTATTACATCCCAATGGCAATCCGAGGCATGATCACTTCCTACCTTGCGGGATTCCGACTCAGGTTCACATCAGCACTCTTTACCACCAGCTGGCTATTTCTCGAAAAGGGAATTCCAACAGGGTGCACCATCTCCCCCATCTTATTCATCATGAGAATGTGTTGTCAGATGCCAGTTGCCAGTTTCCTGTGTTGCCAGAAGGGGTCACTGGTCCACGTACTCTCTGGGTGCAAAACATCTCTAACCCAAGGGAAGTACAGATGGCGCCACGACAAAGTGCTCCTCTCATTAGCTGACACCATAGACAGGGAGAGAGTGAATAAGAGACCAGCCCACACAACCGTAGAGAAGACAATCACCTTCCTTAAGGAAGGAGCCAGGCCTGTACAGATCCCCAGGGGGAAATAACCCAGCATTCTACACGCTGCAAGCTCCTGTGAGATGAGGGTGGATCTTGGGAGAAGGTTGCAGTTCCCTGATGTGGTGCAAACATCCCTCCGCCCTGACATAGTGCTATGGCCAACAAAGGACCAGAAGATCATCATGGCCGAGCTCACTGTGCCGTGGGAGGAGGGCTGCGAGGAGGCCCATGAAAGGAAAGTTACAAAATATCAGCATCTGGCCCAAGATTGCCGTTACAGGGGCTGGCAGGCATGGGTTTTCCCGGTGGAGGCAGGATGTAGAGGCTTCCCAGTCTACGTGGAGTTTCCTTTCTGCCATAGGGATGGATGAGCAGAGGAAAAAGCAAGCAGCTTGCCGGTTGGGGGAGGAGTCAGGACGCACCTCTTGCTGGATCTGGAGCAAAAGGGAGGAGGAAAGCTGGAAGCCAGGGGCGGATGGGCAGTGAGCTGGCCACTCACTGCGGGCCCACCAACTGGAGGGTGTTGTGGTTGAGGGCCGAAACACTCAGTGAAGGGTGGACACCACCTGACGGCATCCGCCCCTGGCCTAAAGCTACAACTACCTGCTAAGGCAGCTGAGGAAGGCACCAACAAGTGTATTCATCAAATTTGATGGACTTGAATCAATGACATTGGATTTTCGTTCAGTTGATGATGTACTTTACTGAAAAGGGACCTTTTCTGCAGTTTTCCTCTTTATAAGGTCATTGCATCTCTCAGTGGGTTGAGATTACGTTAATTAAAAACAAGGCCCAGCTGGGTAGAACAAAGAAACCCTTTAATGTTTCAGGGACATGTTCATTCCCAATTGTGACCGACCGACTGACCGACCGACAGACAGACAGACAGACCGATCGATCGATCGATCGTTGATCAGAAGTTCAAAGTGTTGGTTGTCCACTTGCTGACAGTAATGCAGACAAAAATTTTGTGTTCTCTTTGCCTTAAATGTGACATTTGGTTCTAGTATATACCTTTCATCAGATTAGTCTATATTTCCAATTGTCTTTGTAGGAGCTATAATGGAGCTTATCGGCATGTCACGTGGTGTTTGGGATTTCTATGGTAACTGGGTAAGTTTGTGTCACGTGGTGTATGTGAGGAAATGCAGTTAGGTATTTAAAGGCGAGTTTTACCTGCTGTCAGGTGTGAGAGAGGGGTAGCCGGAATTTTTGTTTACCGCTTATCCACGCTTAGCCTACACTTAGCCTACCCTTAGCCTACCCTTATGCTTTAACTACATTTTGATTTGCTTCACTCTGACTTGCTTTGCCATGCTTTGATTCATCCCATGCTATTCATTAAACCACATAAAAACTGGAAGTTCAGCCTCAGCGTGTGTCTCTGGAGCTGTAGCGCATCAGACAAATACAACACCCTAACTTTCTTCTCGAGAGCGACAAAGTTGGACTAGGAGTCGCTACAGTCTTTGTTAATCATTTTCTGTAAATGCCAATTATTTCCTGGTAGATGATGTCAACAATTGCATGAATGCAGTGTATCGTTGATACAGTGATATACTGATATAATGGGTTGTTTGTACATTTTATTCAACACACTCATCTGTAGTGCATCGCAGACAAAAGTTTGTACACATTGATGTTTGTGTTAGTTTTCCTGGCTGATGAGGAGCTCTGATGCTCTGATGCGAGAGTCCCTCTTCTCCCTCTGGCGTTTGAGCCTGCGGAGTACAGGGATGTCACTGTGGTCACCCAGAGAGTCCTGCTCTGCCGGGACACATGGTTGAGCTGGGAGAGAGGATGGGATGGATATACTGATCATTAGACAATACTGCAGACACTCATCAGGGGTTAAAACACATAACATTCGAGATATTGTTCTTATTTTAACAATGTTATGCTTTTTACGGAATGTTTGTGTAACAGTATGTGTATAAGACATTTGTACAGTTGAGGCATAATATTGTTAAAATTGCACTTATTTTTCTTAAGAAATTCCTTTTTTTCCTTTTGTTATTCGTACTTGTTTTGTGAAAATATGGTTGGTCAATGTACAATTTTTCACAATTTAACATTTTTATTGGACTAAACTAAGACAACAAGTAGTTTACATTATTGGTAGATTATTATGCTATTACTTTAATGGTTTCAGATCAGATGTGTTTGACACCTCTGCACTAGGACATCATTATACAGTAGGTCTTACCCTTGGACTGGTTTGATGCACATAGGTCCTGGTGGTCTCCCACGGCTTTCCTCCTCCTCTGGAGCACCATTTTGAGCTCTGTGTCACATACATTTCTGCCCAATCCCCTTCTGGATGGCATTCTACGGTGACTTTGCCATTTAATGTTGTCCTGGTTGTGGTAAAGTTTAATGAAGTTGGTGATTAAAAACTTTACGGATTCTTTGAGCAAAACCCTCAGGAAACTGAAGCTCTAATAGCAACAGAACATTGAACATACACAAGAGAAAAACTAAACAAATATACAAAAACAATCATTCTAAAAAGAAAACAATACACATAGTATCCGAGTTACGACTTCGATCGGTTCTGACAAATCAGTCGTAAGTCAGGTTGGTCGTATCATATACACAACGGCAGACACGAGGGTTATACTCTAGTACAGGGGTGCCCAATACGTTGATCACGATCTACCAGTCAATCATGAAGGTATTGTGGGTAGATCGCATGACATTAAATGTAAGCATCATTCTATCATCCTGAAGTGAATGAAATTGGTCACTTGATTGACCGTCGGTCTGACCTATCGCTGGAGTCACTGAGCATGTGTGCATAACCACGCGTTATAGCAAGCTAGAGAGTTGACCAGTGCAGACCGGACTCGGATACGAACCCGGCATCTGGACGCATCCGGACTTGGGTCTGGTCAATGTACGTCTGGTCCGTACGCGTCTGGTGGATGCCACGTCTAAACCTGTGTCTGATCGTTGTCAGTTCCTTTTCATTCTGTTGGTGTTTTGCTGATAAACATTGTAAATAGTCTTCTTGCGTCGCTATGTCGGTGGGAAATATGGTCCGACAGTGTCTAGTCACTGAGTGTGATATGTTGGGATGCTGCGCTGCCCGGCTGCCACTACTATCTTGCGCACTGGGCTACCAGTCCACGCCCAGCAGCGTAACTCATCTACGTCGTAACTCGGATACCCATTGTATTTAAAAAAAACAGGCAATCGCATGTTGTAAACTACTAGTAGAAACAAGTAGGAAGGTGATGATAATAATATGAAGAAGATGGGGGAGGGGGGAGAGAAGAAAAACATATGATAAATACTAATGATGTTAATATAATTGATTTCCAGTGAATTACCAGGACTCCTTTTAGCTCCAGGATTGCTGACTTTCTGTTTTCACTCCTCTCATCCTGTCAAACAAAATTGGATTTTGGAAACAAAACTTACAAATGTTTCCAACATTGAATTGGGAAGCAGTAAATTATAGATAAATATAAGGATTACTGACCACCCATGAGCTGTCATCATCCTGTAAAGTCACCAGAAGAAGATTTTTATTTTGAAGTGATCTCGTAGCGCTCATGTATTAGAATGTTAATCATTTCAAGCCTTTATCCAATGAATAATGATTAAAAAAAAAACCAGAAGGGCATTTGATTCTGAAGAGTATGATTTTGAGTTCCATATAGGTTCCATTTATTTTTCCTTTTCTTTTCAGCCCCAGACATTACTATTTGGTAAAAAAATAACAGTCATGGCTACCTGTGCTCTGACAGTTGGCCTCAATACAATGCCTTTTCTTATTCTCTCCATCATTTCATCCACTGCGTTCGCCTTCATGTCCAAAAAAGATGCAGATGCTAAAACAATGAAAACACACACAAATGCAAAAATCACACCAGCTGTCGACAGCCCTCTTGGTGTTTCTGTTCTGAACAACAAAATTTCAGCATTGAAACAACATACGCCTGCTTCATATTAGTCGGAATGTGACAATTAAGACATACTTGACTTACATTTTGGATCATTTTTACAGACATTGTCTTTCCTGCTTTGCCTAACAAAGCAGGAAAAGAAAATAAATGTTAGGACATAGCATTACATTCTGAAACACATTATATGAATTCATATATATATACAGTATGTGCAGGTGTGTTGTATTAAAGGCCAGGTACACCAACCACCAAGCAGTGCACTGGATTGACTACAGGAGGCCCTATGACTCAATGCCTCACACACACACACACACACACACACACACACACACACACACACACACACACACACACACACACAAACAAACACAC
>JAPTHA010000011.1:116179-135804 GCA_029814585.1 Gymnapogon annona | reverse complement strand
TGTACAGTAATAAACACCTGGATTATTTTGAAAGGAGTCTCACTCGTGTTTCCATCCTTAAAAATTCCACAACAGGTATTAAAGGCAGACTAGTAAATTCAAGATGCTTTGGGAACCCTGGACATACAGCACATTCATTCTTCAGTGTCCTGGGGACTGACCTTCCAGGTATGCAAAGCGTCCATACTCCTTAATAACCGCAGGCTGAGCTGGAAGCCCCCCCTGCTCAGTCCGTAGACCCCCGCTCACGTCAGCATCCTCTGGGAGCTCCGTCCACACTGTTCCTCCATCCACTATAAAGTACAGCTCGTTGAACAGAGCTGACTTATACCAGGAAGGAAGAGAACTGCAACACATGACAATGTTGAGATGGTCTCAAAAGGGGGTTTTGTTTTTCCAGCTGATGAACACACTGATGTTCCTGTGGTACCTGTCCTGCAGTACGGGTCTCTGCCACTCATCAATGCTCCTCTCCCACTGTCTGTAATGTGTTAGGGCGTAGTGACTGAGTGCCGGCGACGCATCACCTTTGGCCCCAAAGTAACGAGTGTATCTCCTGTAAAAGAGTGCAGCCTCTATATAAGAGTTCTGTCATCAGACCAATCACGTCTTTGATTTCTGAGTTATGGTCAGATACTACAAACTTATTGTGTTAGAGCTATACCATTTTCAGACGTTATTCAGTTTAACTCGTGAAGTCATTTCAGTTTAATTTCAGAAAAACCTGAATTTGACGTGTCCCAATACCTTTGTCCATACAGTGTATATAACATATTCCATTATTCAACATATGCAGCCACTGGTTTCCTCAGTTCCCAAGCGGTGACTGAAAACAGATCACGTGTGTGTTTTTTTTAAATATACCTAATGTGTTGTCGCTCCCTGGAGCCAAAGGTAATGATGGGCATGTCCCAGACCAGGCAGAACTCTAACATCTTGTGACCCTGTGCTGGTGTTGAACAGCCCACTGCCAGCGCTGCCGCCACCTTATCTCCTTTAGCTGTGGGTGGACTGGAGCCTGACGACGCAAAACAGTAATGATGCTGTGACACAATAACTGAAAAAGTTCACACATGTATTCCTACGAGGGGCAACACAGGACATACTCCAGTGTACATCAGTCAGACAGACAGATAGATGTTGTCCATCTCACATTCACAGACTAGATTTCATTCTGTCATGTATCACTGATTGAATGGCAGTTAAGCAGAGTGTGGATCCTTCTTGTTGTTGAGACGTTTCCTCATCTCTGTCCATTCTACTGACCTGTAGGAGAGTCCAGCCGTCCATCTGTGATCAGGTCATTCCACAGGCCACTGCAGGTTCCCTTTGGACTGAAGGCTGTCTGATGACTCACCTCCCTGTCAGCCTATTCAACAAACATACATTCATGGTTCATATAATACATGATATCCATTTGATCATAATAATACACTTATATAAAGAAAGGCTTAATTTCTGGCACATTTTCCAACACAAGCCTTTTCGATCAGATTCAGAATGCTTTAACAATGCCAGGGAGAAATTATTGGGCATTATAGTGGCTACGTTCTAGTATAATAAAAAGTAACAGGACATTATTATCAAGACAACATATAAAGAATAGAACATCTTTATTGTCATTGTACATTCTCCAACAGAATTAAGTCTGCTCTTGATGGTAAAACAAAACAAACATTGTAAAAAACACTATAATAAAAGAAATCTATATTAAAAATATATAAATATATGTAATGTTCTAAATATACAAACATATAAATAGTTCCATAGGATGAAGACCATCATTGATACCCTCCATAGGATGGGTAAGCCACAAAAGTTCCTCGCACAGGAGTCTGTGTGTTGACAGAATGCTGTGTCCACATCAATGGAAGGTCTAGTGGAAGTGCAAAACGTGGCAGGAGAAGATGCACCAAGAGCAAAGATTAACGCTGGCTTCAGCACATTGTCAAACAGAGGAAATTCCAGACTGTAGCAGATCCAGAAAGAGTGGAATGAGGCTGGAGTCCCAACTTTAAAAACCACCACAGTTGTAGGAGATGGACTACAACTGTCAGGTTCCTTGGGTCAAGTCACTTCTGGGCCAGTGGTCCAAGGTTCTCTTTTCCCATGAAAGTAAAGTGTGCCAAAAGAGGGAAAGTGTGTCATAGGAGAATCAAGGTCCAAGGGTTTGGAGGAAGATGAGGGAGGAACAGAACACAAGCTGATGGAGGTCCAGTGTCAAACAGTCATCATTTGGAGTGCAGTGCTAGTGCAGGTGTTGGTCAACTCTGTTTTCTTAAATCCAAGGTCATTGCAACAGTCCAGCACAATGTTTCAGAGGATGTGATGATTCCTTCTGCTGAGGATGTGTATGGAGATGCAGATTTCATCTTCCAGCGGGACCTGGCCCCCGCCCACACCACCAGAAGCAAAACCTGCTTTGATGCCCATGCCATCACAGTGCTTGACTGGACTTGAACCGCACTCGAACCCCATTGGGAGTCTCTGAGATATTCTCCAGAGGACGATGAGGGGCACCGAACCCAACAACACAGAAGAGCTGACAGCAAACATCAAGCAAATCTGGGCTTCCAGAACTCCCAGGCAACGCCACAGGCCCAGTGCCCTAACGCCACTCCATCTGGAGGCAGTGATTAAGACAAAGGGATTCCCAACCAAGTACTGAAGATGGATTAGATTTGATCCTAATTTCTTTCTTTTGTTTTCTGCAAAAACTGAAACGTAAATGATTATCTCTTCACAGTATTGTAATTTTTTGAATTCCAGTTTTTGTGGGGTTTTTGAGCTGAAAGACCAAATTATGCAAAAATAAACAGATAAGTAGTTTAAATCATTTAAAATGTGGGCCCTGAATGTATAATCTATGAAAGTATAACTTTTTGAATGGAATTCTGGAAATTAATTAACTTTTTCATGATATTGAAATTTTTTGGAAAGGGTTTGTATATATATATACATATATACTCACCAAATATACATTTTGAAACACAATGAAGACCCAACATTTGATCAGCAATTTTTATATATGTATTATACAATATATTATCAATATGATAATTAAAGAAATATACCTAAGAGTGCAAACATGATGTGTGTAATTATTGACTTAAACATCTTTCATTATCATTGCACAGACCCACACTGGCAACGAAATGTCATTGCTCGGCAACTGAAAAACACAGCATAAATACAAAAAGTTACTAAGGCCATGTGTGGCTGTAGTGTAAGTCGTCATCATATCTGTCTGTTTAAACACATATATACCTACACACACATACATACAAACATAAATACATACATTTACACACATATACACATACATGCATACATACGTACACACAAATATATACATACATATACTGTACATTAGAGCATTAACGACTTCAGTTTTTTTCAAGTCGACTTACCCGCCAATAAAGTCGAAGTCAAGTCAACAAGTTGTGATGACGTCATCACATTGTCAGCGGAGGAACAACACGGACACACGGCTGTCCAGCAATGAGCAACTTGTATTAAAGATCACTGCAACGTAACAATGTTCACTTACAAGACACAAGCATCAACATTTAACCCAACAAAACAAAGGGCAACACCTGGAGTTTTCTTTTAAATTTAATTGCACAACGTAAAGTGCACACACAGACAGCGTGATCCGCCGCTGACACACACACACACACACAGTGCATGCACATGCAGCGTGATCCGCTGCCGGCACACACACATGGGCAGCGTGATCTGCCGCCGACACACACACAGTGTCTGCTTAAGCGAATCAGAGGCAGAGTCTGCAGTCAATACACAACCACATCGAGAGGGAGGGAGAGAAAGAATAACATGCGACTTGTCGACTCTTCCAAATTTAGGTCAACTTGTGCTACGGGAGTTGACGTGCCAACTAGTCGATGTTTCTGTTAATGCCCTACAGTACATACACACATATAGCACAATATGCTTTAGGTATATACATATAATATACACACACACAACTACATGGCAAATATAAATAGGAATCTAAATAATTTTTAAAAATATTGCACAGAATCAAGTGCAATTCAATAGTCTGAAGGCTTGAGGAAAGAAGCTGTCACTGAATCTAGCAGTTTTACAACAGATGCAGCTAAACCTTCTGTCCGTTGCCAGCTGGGAGAACAGTCCATGGTGTGGGTGAGTGGGGTCCGAATATATTTGTTGAGCTCTGGCCAAGCAGTGTTTGTTTGAAATGGATGGGTGGGAGTGGGGTCCCAATGATCTTCTCTGCTGCCCTCACCACTCTCCACAGAGACTTCCAGTCTTAGGCCTTGCAGCTCCCGGACAATACAGATATGCAATTGGTCATCAGACCTTCAATGGTGCCTCTGTAGAAAGCAGTGAAAATCGGACAGGGGAGAGACATCCTTCTCATCTGTTGCAGGAAGTGCAGGCGCTGCTGGGCTTTCTTCACTAATGAGCCTGTGTGAAGTGTCCAGACAAGGTTGTCAGTGATGTGCACCCCCAGGAACCTGGTGCTACTGACAACCTCCACCGCAGTGTCATTGATGAAGAGTGGGGGGTGACTGGGCCAAGATCTCCAGAAGTCAACGATAATCTCCTTAGTCTTATCGATGTCCAGGAGTAGGTTGCTCCTCTTACACCAGTCAACCAGATGTTGCCTGGTGTTGCCTGTAGGCCAGCTCGTTGTCATCCTGAATGAGGGTGTGGTTGGTTTTATACCTGGGACGACAGTCATGGGTCATCAAGGTGAACAGCAAGGGGCTCAGGACGCAGCCCTGGGGGGAGCCAGTGTTCAGGGTGAGGACATTGGAGGTGTTGTTGCTCACTCAGATGGACTGGGTTCTGTTGGTGAGGAAGTCCAACAGCCAGTTACACAGGGGGGTGTTTAGCCCCAGGGGGCCCAATTTGCTCACCAGATCCTGGGGGATGATGGTGTTGAATGCTGAGCTGAAGTCCAGGAACAGTATCCTCACATGAGTGTTCACACCCTCTAGGTGCGGGTATGACGGTGGCTGACTTGTAACATGATGGAACGGCAGGCTGGTACAGTGATGTGTTGAAGATGTCTGTGAAAACTTCAGCCAGCTGTTCAGCACACTCCTTGATCAGTCATCCTGGAATGTTGCCAGGGCCTGCAGCTTTCCGGCACTGACCCTGAGGACCTGATCATCAGGGGGCGCTTTCCTTGCTGGTGTCTTGTTCATGCCTTCAAATCGTCCATAGAAATTATTTAGGGCATTAAGGAAACCGATGTCATCCGGACAACGGGGCTGTGTGGACTTGTAGTCGGTGACAGACTGGATCCCCTACCACAGTTCTCTGGTTTTTCCAGAGTCATGGAAGAAACCTTAGATCTTCTGACTGTGGACACATTTTGCCACCCTGACGGCCCGGTCCAGATTGGCTCTCGCTGACCTGAGAGCCACCGTGTCACCAGATTTAACGGCAGCATTACGTTCCCTCAGACACCCTCCGTGTTCATCCAAGGTTTCTGATTTGCCCGTGTGATAAATGTCTTAGTTAATGTGACTTGCTCCATGCACCACTGGATGTAGACTGACACAGATGTGGCGTACTCCTCCACATCTATGTGCTGACTGTCTGTTGCAGCGTCCCTGACCATGTCCCAGTCGGTGCATTCAAAGCAGCCTTGCAGTGCAGACGTGGCTCCTTCAAGCTACACTCTCACCCTCCTCACAGCAGCTTTCTCTATGATGAGCAGGGGCCGGTATGCTGGAATCAGCATAACAGAGAGATGGTCTGAAGAGCCTAGATGGGGGCGAGGGACTGCACAGAAGGCCCCTTTGATACTGGTATAGGCCAGTGTGTTTCCTCCCCTGGTTGCAAAGTTCACATGCTTGAAATTTGGAAGGACTTATAATTATATTGTTATACTGTGCCCTTCAGTGTTGCATTTGGGGGGAATCGGCCCCATTGTCACGTAGGGGGTGCATAGGGTAGACAAACGATGTCGCAATCAAACTGTCCAAGTGTACTAAGAAACGGACAGAAATTCAGTTGATAATTGCCAAGAAATGTATTGCTAGAAAATGGAAATTAGATGCTCCTCCTTCCAACCAAGATGTGATTAGAAGAAGTGAGAGGAGGTGTGAGGTTAATGCCTAACACCTGCGAATCAGGCGGTTCACTTACTTTTGGTTTTGTTTTGGTTCACTTTGTCTTTTGTTTAGTTTGGCTGGCCTTGACCTTGCCATTGTGGGTCAGGACTGTCTTGTGGTATATGAATGTAACTATAATATTGTGCAATAAAAAAATCAAAATAAAACATACTTAAAAAAAAAAAGTCATACCTTCTCTCGAGCAGCGATGCAGAGAGTGTAAGGATTCACCAACGGACAATGGTGCAGTAAGAGCCCCGACACCGCCTCGCCATCCTTCTCCAGGTGGAAGGGCTCGTTCCAGTGTCCTCCACTCTTGTCATCTTTATGTCCTGAACCGTTGACCATTGTGAACATGATGGACACATCCAGATCGTAGTCGTTGTTGTTCTCTATGTCCCACACAAATACTGCCACTGGGAGACTGGAGTCCTGGGGTCAAAACATGTCCATGTGGATATTTAACGCACAGAATCAAGTTGCCCTGATACATTTGTGGTTAAATGTTCAGGCTTGAAGAATTGAAATAATAAAAAATTTGTCAAATTATTACATGAATGCAAAGGTCAAACATACAGATCTTAAGAGTCCAGTCCAAATGCGTAGAACTGAACTCCACTGACAACCTCCAACACATTAATATTCAAACTAATGAGTTCTAACGCTACCTACAAGTGCTATTGGCAAAATGATCCGTTCCACTTGTGTGTTTATTCAAGTGCTTTTGTTGTCTTCCCAAAAAGGAAAACTTGCCAACACAATTTATGGTGACCTGCCACTTGGGTAAAACAGTTATAAGTGTGTTAATTCATAATTCATTCATCTTCTAGATGGTTGCACAAATACACTGATAAATAGAGACAAACAACAAATCACTGTCATGTTCACACCTATAGGCAAGTTAACTTAAAGAGTTGAACTATTAATGCATGTTTTTTAGCACATTTTCCTTTTCATACTGTGTATACTAAATGTAAATGTTTAAAGCCGTCAGTGAACTGCAGCAGAATGTTCATAAAAGCAGTGTTTTATCATTCCTGATTAATCCCTCTTTGCCCATCGCCATGCTGAAATGTTCAAAGGTTATTTTCATCTCATTTTCAAAGTGTAAATCAAACTTTTTTTTCCCATTTCTCAAACAAAAAGTGGCATCGATGTCCAATTTTCAAGTCCGGAAGTAGTATTTACCATAATTCCCACAGGATTTGAAGGCAGCATTAATGTCTGCGTTGACTTGTACAGAGTAGAAGTCTATTGAAGTGCAGCTTTGGTTACCTGGTAGTCATGGGGGATGACGGGGGAAACCTGCCTGCAGGTCAAGGTGACGTTCTGTCCTGGCAGATGGTAGACGGTCCAGGCCCGGGGGTACAGGGCGTGGTAGAAGGCGTACTCGCCACAGTAGCCCCAGTTCCAGCCTTGTAACGTAGGAGGACGCTCTACAGATAACACCTGCTGGTAAAGTGTCTGTCCATCTCGACGCAAACACACTGTGAACTACAAAAGAACAAAGACAGCGTTCCATGTGTGAACAGGAAGGATGATGTGGATAGAAACGGTTTGAAAGTTGGTGTGAGGAATTGTCTTTTTCCTAATTTTCTCCTTTTATGTCCTTGATACTGTTAGGAGTTAAGTTAGGAAAAGTCTGAAAAAACCCTCTTGGACATTAATTGGTTCAATTCCAAAATACAACAATGTCATGTTTGTACTCAAAAGTAATTTTATTTTATTTATTTGTGTTGTGATGTCTCATAACAGTTTCTCCCTCAGAGAGACAGGCTTCAAACAAAAGCCAAATTTTCTACCGATTTATAAAATGTTAAATTTGTCTTTTTAAATTCAAAATGATCAAATGTTTTGCAGCTTGTGGAATATTTGTGGAGTACAAAAGAATTGGCTGAAGTATGTAAATCCCATTCAATTCTCCTGTTGGGGTCAGTGGGACAAGACCTGCTGCTAATCTCATAAAAAGGCCAAACCAGATGACACAGAAATGTAAAACTATTCTCCACGTTGCATCTTTGTTTTCTGTCCTTCTTTTTCTTTCCCAGGTTCAAACGGCACAAAAATGTATCAATAATTGGGGTAAGTTTGCAGTTCCTGACTGCAAACTTACCCCAAATACTCCAACAGGGTCATTTTAAACCTCATTTTACATCACTCTGAGTAGAACTAACATTAGATTATGTGTATCTTGGTGCGGGCCTTGTCTAAAAATAAATAATTTTAAAAAAGAATAAAATTCAAAATGTCACGATAAGCAGGCCCATGTGGTCATTTTATATTTATTCACTGACTTTACTCAAATCGTGCTACATTGTGATGTGTGTTTCTGTCTTTTGTTACTTATTCTCTTATCATTTGACTTGTAGGTGAGTGTTGAGTAAATGATAAACCTGAACTAGTTAAGTGCAGGTCAACGGTGTGAACTCTTAGCTGGTGTGTGATGTTGGACTCATTCCTGGATGGTGTTTGTTGAGCTTCCACTCATTTCGCTTATATTTTAAGAGCTCCTGTTTTTCTAAATGGTTATATTGTTTTCCTTATACGTGTGAATGTTCTTTTGATGACTTCAGGTTCGTTTTGTCAATGACCTTTTTATTGCCTGTTTATCGGTTGTGCGGTAAGTCAGACCTGTACCCCAGTTTCCTCTGAGGTTACAAAATGGAATATAGAACGTGAAGGCAGGCACTTCATAATTAACCAATTACCGTAGTTTCGACCTGTTCAGGATCCTGCATACCTGATTGGCTGGGACTGTCTTATAGTGGTACATGCCGGGGTTCAGCTGCCACCTACAGAACTCCCCTCTCCAACCCCTGGTGATTGTTCCTCCTCCGATTCCACCAAGCGGAGCACCTTAGTATCAACAGTAATGAGTGACAAATGAGAACATAAGACATTTTTCAGTTTTTTTATTGTTTTGAGGTCAATCAAGGCTAATGAAGTTACAATGTTTGGTTCCTTTTTGGGCCTTACAGACCCTGTAGACCACATTGGACCCTTACAGACCCCATAGACCACTTTGGACCTTACAGACCCCGTAGAACACATTGGATCTTACAGATCACATTGGACCTCACAGACTCCATAGACCACATTGGACCCTATAGACCCTGTAGACCACACGGGACCTGACAGACCCTGTAGATCACATTGGACCTTAAAGACCCTGCAGACCACATCGGACCATAGATTGGAGACTCCCTGTCTTCTCATGTATGTATGTGGAAATGACCAAAAATAGTCACTTGCTCAATAAAGAGTTAAAAAAAAAATGAAGCCTCTGATTCAAGGCATTTTCGATCATGTCATGTATAATAATAGTTCATCAGGAATCATCTGAATGCACTTAGTCTTCAAACTGCTGTAGCATACTGACGTCAAAGTGTCATTTTTATTGCATTCTTACCGTATATTTGACGCAGGGGTTGTGCACGAAACATGTCAATGAATGGAGCCTTCTTTTCCACCTGAGTCTTTTTATACCACCATTTCAGATACCTAGACAGACAGACATTGCATCTTGAGTTTATTGCAAATCTTCACTTGGGTCAAAAACAAGGAAAACAGGTCCAAATTCAGAGCTCTGATACAGTTCAATGTGACACGTGAAGGAAATTTGCATGAATGCAGTCATGTGTCGGAGGATTAGGATTGGATATGAACTGACTCTCCACATGAACGTCAAACATCACATCATGAAGCCTGTGCAATTCAAATACGCCCATCTTCTGTTGACTTCTATGCGTTTTTCTGTACTTGTCTGTTAGCGCAGCTGTTTCCATGCCATGAGCGTTGGCCGTCAAAACTGGAACAAACAAGTGCACAAACTGCACACACACACACACAGTTGAGAGACAAAAGAGGGGATTGTGTAACTGAATGAAGGCAGCGCTTGTGAAAACGAGGGGGAATGAAGTCAAAGTGGTAGCTGAGCTTTATCCATGTGATGTCACAGTGGGAAGGTTGTAGGACAAGTATGGATTTTCTCTAGGATGTGACCTGGCTCAAGAAAAACATGAATTAAGTTTTGATCCTTCCCAATTCTTTTAAGACATTCCAGGATCTTCTATATTTGATTGGGTTATTCATGTTTTAGTAAATACAGTGAAATTACATGGAAATATTTCCATTTACAAAGGCCGAATTTTGGACTTATGAGTATTTATAGCTTTTTATGAAAGTATTTGATCATTCCTGCCCACTTAAATGGAATTGCTCGGTATATGCAACCTGTACTAAAATTAGTAATATTTTAGTGTAACCTATGTATTTCACAAATTCAACCCAGAGGTGGAATTAGTCTGTCAAAACTTCCAGCGGTTGGGATTTTTGGGTCTTATCAGAGGCGTGAGTATGTGCCAGACGATGGAGAAGATTTTAAGTATCATCACTAAAGCTTTTCTCATCTACACCTGGGTGGCCTCCATGTTTGGTGGGATCATAGATCTCTTAAGTATGAAGAAATTCATTGGTATACCTCTGTACTCTGTAGGAAAAGGTTGCAGGACCTTTCGCTTCTTTATCTCAGAAGCTTCGTCAGCAAAATCAAGAACTCGACAACAAGTCAGCACTCTGACTGAGCACTGACCTGTGACACGCAGCTTCAAAAAGATCTTGGTCTTCGTGTAGAGTTCCTGCTATGAATCACTCCTGTACCATTGAGAGCCTTCACAAATAACACTCATGTACCTTTCACCAATGGCACCATCACCAAGCAAATAAGAAAACATGAACATTCTTAGAGGCTGACCATCCTTTTCTTGCAAATGTAATTACTCCCTGATATCAAAATCGACACCAGAGAATAACGCAGTGCAGGATTGACCATGAAGCACCCTGTGGTTTTTTCTATACTTAGGATAATGAACACCATTCCACAGGATTTTTTTCCCCACTTGCAAGGGAAATCCTTTGCAGCTGCAGAACAGGAATGCTTGACTGTTTTCCAAACAATAACCAGTTGAGGGAACAATGGACCATCAATACCGCTCCCCTTCAAAGACTTGTGAATAGGTTGGGCTCGAGTGGTTATCTGAAGCCACATGAAGCTATTGTGTGGAGTTTGGTTTTCTGCTACACAGCTGGAATGCAAACAAAGGTCCTCAACCTGACTCTAATCTGTGAGTACACATACACAGCACATTAACCTGACTCCAGCGTGGATAGGCCCGACTGCCATTTTGATCAACACCAACAAGTGTCATATACTCTACAATGCTAATTGTTGTGAAACTGGAGTAGAACAGATTTTCAGTGTCACTGCCACAGGAACAATGAAAATCAGTTTAGCTCCACAAATGGAATGAGATATACATGTATATCCTAAATTACCAGTATATTGGTTATATTGCCAGTATATATATATCATACAGTATGTTACCTGTATATATTGTACTTTAGTAGTATATGTATAATATTTTATCCTGCAGTTATTTTGCACATTCCGATGTTTTCAGTATTTTAGGTGATTTTTTTTTGAGACAGGGTGACTGACTTGTTCAATAAAAAGAACAGTCTGGCTGTTGGTGTATTAATAGCGCCACTGACATAATGATCTGCAGTGAAGGCGTACTCTCATTTAAAAGATGACTGAGAAAGTTTTAATGGCTGAGAGCCAAACAATCCACTCAAGCCGCACAAGTCTTGGATGTCAGCAGGTTGTTGAGAAAACAAGCGCGATCCTTCCAACAGTGAGGGATGTTGGAAAGGCTTCATTTTACTGTTTTTACTGGTGTGACATAACCATTGGCTGAAAATTGGGCATATCCACAATTATATGAAACCATAAAGAATATCAGTCAGTATTAGTGGGGTACTAGGGAGGAAGTATTCCTGCTTATAACAGATTGGAAAATGCAAGTGCACTGTTGTTTAATTTTGTCGTGTTATTTCAACTTCTTGATAAATGTTAACAGTGCCAACAAGACATTAACATTAGGGGCGATAACTGCTGCAGCCCATGGGTGTCACGGGCTAAAACCAGTCCACCGAGGACTCCAGTCCGGCCACTGGGATGAACTTGTGGAATTCAAGAATGACATACTTCAGGTTTCACCCTGAGCCCAATTCAGTCTCAAGTGGGTCAAACTACATATACGATCATAGTGATAGATCCGTAATGACAGCTCCAAATTTTTCTCTTTTTTTAGCAGGAAAAAGTATACTTACATTAAAATTTTTCCATTTACAAATTAACCTTTAACAAAAAAAATGGAATAATCTGAACGAATATGAACCATCAGAAATGTCTCTAGAGAAGTCAGTGTAATTTTACCACCATTCTGCCTGTTATTAAATGCTTGGTGTATTTGTAGATCTGTAGATTGTAAGGCACGTGGTAAATGAGGTGTCAAGACATAATATGACATCATACTGGGAGGACGGTAGCTAATGTAGCTAAGGTACATTAAGAAGCTTACACAAAACATTCACGTGACAGAATCCTTCAACAAGAAATTACACAGAGAATTCACTGAATAAATGTATGGTTTGTTATTGTTGTGCTGCCAGACTGCACACTTGCATTTTTTACTGTAACATTGATTTGGAGCCGATAGGAATGACTCCTTTTTGAAAGCCAGACTTTCAGCATTCTACTCTTCCTTGTTATTTTTTAGCTGCTTTGTTAAGATCCCACCCATTTCTATGTTCACCTGTGTTACTGAAAGATGAATGGAATTTTTTATAAACCACGTCACCAAGTCATATCCTTAGTTTGTTAAGATGAGCTTGGATGTGTGAAAACTTGAGACAGCATTCGCTATACAACATCAAGATAAGATTACATCTCACACGTGGTTTCAAGTGTGGACCAGGAAACATGAGCTCTTATACAAACAACCCCCCACCCCAGGTAAGTACATAGAAACACACCTTATGACTCAGGGCCAGTTCAATTACCTCAGTGTAGAAAACTAAATAACTTTATCTTCATGTTTCATACATGTATGAATAAGTCTAAGTCGGTATTTTACATTGACAACATGTTCCAATTTATAGATATAAGATTTGGGTTTAAAAATATTTGATTGCTGTGTTTGATTGCAATATCAACATATTTTTTGTACTTTATGCAAATATACAAAATGTGCTTTTGTCATCAAAAACTGATAGTATATGAAACATGGGGTTTAGCTATGATCTTCAACTACAACTGGGATCAATGTCGGAAATAAATGTTTAAATCAGCAGTTTTAATGAAAACAAATACATTACTAGTTTGTTCCACTGGTCCCTAATCAAAATAAAAGACTTTGCTGGAATGAAAAGACTAACCTCTTAATTAACATATATATTAATAGCAGAGCATATTTTACAAATACCAGTATTGTACATAACTTTTATTTATTCTTGTACTGTTCAAAAATTTGTTTCTATCGATTTCCACTTAAAATAACACTCATACAAGAAAGAAAAAAATATTAAGGTTAATCGTCAATTTACATATTTTAGTCCTTTTTAGGTTCAATTTTATATTGATCGGTAGGCTCTGAACTTCTGATACTCACTGTGTAAACAGTTCCATGAAATAGAGGGGTATATGGGTTACTAATACGGGCAAGTAAAGGAAGAAAAGCTCTAATCGGCATTGCAGAAGTCCCATAGATGTGTGTGTAGAAAAAATTACATCACAGTGATTTCTCAATATTTTGAAACCTTCCTTCGTTGATTTAAGATGGTTCAGCGTGGAGCTAATGTGACAATGAATGAAGGAATGAATGTATTTATTTCAGACACACAAACAGTAAATCAGGTATCAGAGCTCATAAGGCCTTTACATGAGCAGTTATTGCATTAAACAAAAGTAGACCACACATAAGGTGACCAGTACACGTGTCTGAAAAGGAGTGAGAAGAAGCAGAACGAATCAAGCAACCACCCCACGATGTAGTCAACTGTGCACCTGACAATACCACCATTATCTGCATCGTTTCCATCAGTAATGCAGGGAATACACTCATCTTTCACTGGGGGACCATCAAGGTATGCGTCAATAAAATTCCAATAATAGATCCTTAAAAAACGTATTAATAATCAAAACAAATGAGTTGTTACAGCATTTGGAGCTGGTCTTATCAGATCTAGTATGATCATTATAACAGGCTTTTGATCAGAAGTGTAAATACTCGACAAAATGCATGCCTGAAGAAACATTTACACCAACTGCAAAAGTTTATAAAGAGGCACCAAATTATGCACTACATATTTTATGTGTTGTATTTTTTACCTTTCTAGGTGACCATATTCTCCCTTTGCTGTTAAGCCTCATGCAAATAACGTGTTTGATTAGTAAATGGGATGTGAACAAGCCACAAAATTAAATGAAGCACTATAGTTATATATTAAGCTAAATTGTCCTTCTTTGCATTTGAAAAGTGTTCAAAAATATATCTGATGCAATGAAGTATGTCATGTTTGTTTTTAAAATGGTAAAAAAAAAAAAAATCTGAATCAGAAAACCAAAAAAATAATAGCTGATGAAGTGCGGAAAGCATGTGAGCTGAAAAAAATAAATGAAATACTCAAGTACAAGTACATACATACCGTATCAAATTTGTGCTAGTATTTTATCACTTAGATTGATGACACAAAATATCTTCAGCAGTTTCAGTGTGTAGTCATTTTTTTGCTTTAATTTAACCTTTATTTTACCAGGTAAGTCCACTGAGAACTGGTTCTCATTTACAGTGACGACCTGGGAACAGGGTGGGTGAAGTATCTTGCCCAAGGACACAACAGCACATGATCAGGAGAGAGTGTAGCATGCAAAACATATTTATCTGAAGAGCCACATAGCCTCACCTGATTCCCAGTCCTATGTGCTCCATGATGTTGGACAGTGACACATCTTTAGCTTGAAAAGGCTTCCTCTTCTCCTTGAACTCGTGGGCCAAGCAGATCCTCCAGCCCTCTTTGGGTACTCCATATCCCATGTCCTTCGACACATATCTGCTCATGAGCTCCGCTGTGGACTTCTCCCCCCAATCTGACATCTTAGCCACAATGTGTATGCTGTGTTAAAGCAGGACAAAACACTTGGTGCTTAAAAGAAACCTGGGGAATCGGGACCACAACCTCCACCTTTTGTCAACAGAGATGGCCTAAAAAAAAGCCATAAAGGGATCAGGAGCCATTCCTGAGAGGTTAAACCAGTTGTAGAGGAGTGCAGATAACCGGTTCCTGACAGTTTTGAATACCTGACAGGTTATTTGTTTCCTATCAGGGAGGAGGCCAGAGAGCCATTCCAAGGCTACTGCTGTCTACAGGAGCATCTCTGAGTCCGTCTGATCAGGAGTCTGATCCTGCATGGAGCCCGGATGTGGTCAGCAGGGATGCCTTTATAGATGGATGGACGAGGAACAGGAGAGCATGATCGCAGTCCTTCAGCCGTGACACCTGGAATTGAATAGAACATGAAAAACATAAATTAAGAGAAATCCTCATATTTATGGTATGCTCATCTAAAAAGGCCTGGCATCTATGCAAACAGGCAAACCCATTACCCCTCGATCATCAAACAAGTTAGCACCTGTAAAGGGATTTTCCTTATCGTAAAGCTAAATGACTTGTCTATGAAACTTGCCAACCCAGTAGCAATAGCACACAGGACGTGAAAATAATTACTTTAATACCTTAGGGAAGGCTTCATTTCACCGCGGCTGTAGCTGCTCCCAATCGACCTCTGTCTCTGGAGCTTGTAGCAGCTGCTGTTGCTAGCACAGTTCAGTATACACATCTACATGGGTCTTTAAGACCTCAGTATAGATTGTCAGGAGACGAGTGCCACCGACGTGCGTTTACATACCGCTTTTTTTTAGAAAGATGCTATTATAGCATTGAAATCTGCAGTGCAATATCTTCAATTTTCTATGTAACAAAACAAAAACTCGTACGTCGACACCGAGATGAACTGAGTGTAAGGCTAGCACAGCAGTGAGGCAACTAGTGCCTGAAAGACAAAACCCAGAGAACAATAATCCCTACTAACATCTTTGTAGTTCAAACCATTTGCGATAAAAAAGGGGGATACTTGTCTTGCAATGTATTCATTTGATATATATTTGAGGATAATAAGCGTATACACATAAATATATAAAGTAATTATACGTATATTGATGGTGTACATCTAGAATGTTGTATTTATCTCTATATTTATTTTGCTATTTTTATGCTCTTTTAGTTTACACGCCCCTTCAGTTACCATAGCAACAGTCTGGTCTCATCGACACGGCCACGGAACTCTTTTAAAATGGCCGACCAAAACTTGTTTCAGTATGTTTTTTCTAGTAGATTTTAATTTAAACGGCAGGCTTCGTTAAAAAGGAGCCGCCACTTGGATTTTATGCATCATTTCAACTTCAATGTCACATTATATGGCTACTAGTATAATTATTATTATTATGCCTTTTGTTTTCTTGGGGTTCGTTCTTCCGCAGCACACAGCGTTTATGTTTTGTTTACTGTAGCTCATGTGCTAGCTAAGTAGATATGAGTAGAAATTTTTGAAAACAAGCCTAAAGTCGCCTTGCTTTTTACGCACATTTGTGTTCAAGGGTGGAATATCATCGACGCCAAGGTATGATTTGAATTTATTCTTAAACAGCAGCATTTTATGTGTAAGTTTAGCTAAACAACTTAAGCTGACATTTGAGTATCATATGGTGGTAATTAACGCTAACAAGACAACACAGGCAAAGTTTTCTGCTTCTAATACACATCTCCTTTACACTACAGTACAAACTCTTCTGTTTAGTAATGTCGCGCTCTTATTTTTCAACATTCCAGATGATAGAGGTGGTAGCCTCTATGGCCCGAGGCCCAGTATTTCTGGCTGGAGAGCTTATGGAATGTCTCATAATGTTCACCAACCCGATGTCGCATCTTTCCACTTCTGCTAGCAGGTTTGAATTTTACTTCTGCAATTCTTCATCGATCACACAATTTATAGAGTCAACACTCCTAACTCGGACATTGTTGTGTAGCTTTAATCAGTACGAATTACTACTCATAATAAAGTCTCATGGACGTGTCGTATTCAAAAGTATAGTTACCCATACAGTGACGACAGCTTGTTTTCCTGTGATTACTGGTTGTGTTCCAGTGAGATGCTAGCGTGGGCCAGTGCCCAGATCCACTGCCAGTTTCATGCCAGTGAAAGTAGAGTGGCCCTCCCGGCCCAGGGCAGCAAACAGGACGTTCAGGCTGAGAGTGACACAGTGCTGATTCCCAGCAGAGGTTAGTGCAACTTAAAAGTAACTTTATGTGACACATCGGATAGATTTATATTCATACCTGCTCCTTTCCAATCATGGAAATGTTATCATGTATGTTAATGCGAATTAATGAGCATGTGTTTGTGTTAAATAAGCATTTCATGAACGGAATTAATAAACAAATGCAATACAATTTGTACCAAGAAAGGTGGAGAAATCAACAACAACAACAACTTTGTCATTTCATTTGGATTTAGGAATATTGTATTGTGTTTACATCTTGTTTACACTTGTTGTAGTAGGATATTATGTGAACTCATTCTGTATATGCTGAAGTCTTATAAAAACAGTTTACAGATCTACTGATCTGAACTGTTTAGTAATTCTTGATCCACTAATGCCATCAATACATGTCAATAATCAGTGTAAAATACAGTTTATCACATATCAGGATTTGGATGTGCAGAGGATTCATTGCTACCATGAAAACACCGTGATCTTCTACAACATTGATTCACCAGCAAACTCATGGAGTTGGATCAATGACAGTTTGTTTCATCTTTAGTTAATGACATAATTTGCTGAAAAAGTCACTTTCTCTTCAGTTTTCTGTTTTTGCTAAAAAAAAGAAATAACCTTTGAACTCTCTCTGAGCTTTCATGATTGTCTACACGATTAGGGCATTAAATATAGGAAGATAATTATTTATGCAAAGTACAGAGAATAGCATTGTAATAAATGATGATAATAAATAATTTTGATAGATGAAATTGAGAGGACGATTAATTTGGAGACTGCCATAAAAACAGCACTGGGTTTTAAGGGTTAACTACATAGATTATTATGGGCTTGTGTTCATCTCTATATATTCCAAGACCTTGATGGATTTGTTATTTTCCTCTATAATTCGGTGACATTTTTCTCACACATTATTTTTTTCTCTAAAGGAGAGCGAGGTCAATGTGTGCTGGACACACCACCCAAAATATTATTTTGCGACCTACGCCTGGACCCTGGAGAGAGCAAGACCTGTAAGTGTGCATATGAAAACTGTTTGTATGGTATAGTGTGTGATAGAAGCATATGATCCAGTGATGTCTGTCCTCAGATTCCTACAGTGAGGTGGTACCTGTGGATGGTCCTCCTAGTTTCCGTGGCCAGGCAGTAAAGTATGTCTACAAACTAACCATCGGCTGCCAGAGGGTCAATTCTCCCATCAAACTGCTCCGAGTTCCCTTCAGAGTGTTGGTGTTGCAGGGTGAGTATTTCATCACAGTGCAGCAAAAATTCTCTACCACAGGAAAGAGCAAATATCCATACAATCTGCTCCTGCACATTTTCTGTTATTATTATTTCTTTTTTTTACTTATTTGAGGTAATAAAAAGTCCACTTGAGGAGGATATTACAGATATATTCCAAATAGTACTAGGATGAGTTTCATTATGCACACAGCATCTCTTATTAAGAAGTTGATTAACATAGAATTTTTTAATGCATAAAATGAATTGCATCTTTCTATTCTCGTTGTGGCAAATGTACAGCTACACATATATAGATTAACTTTATTGATCCCAAGCACCAATTATAGGTTTATATGTCTAATTTAGACTCCTGTAAACTATTGACAGACTAATCAGAGCTGAAATGGACTTGGACTCAGACAAACTTTATTGATCCACAAGGGAAATTACTTAGTCACAGTAGCTCAGCTGCATAAAAAAACACTCAAACAATTTGCATATGTACAGACAGACAGGAAATGATACTAAAAATAGTCATGAAAATAATTTAAAAAGACATAATTTTCACACATCTGTTTTATTTAATACCAGTGATCAATTTTTACTCCAAAATGGATCACTTCAACCTGTGCGTATGACAAAACAGAATCACAATAGCCACAGGTGGTGCAAGCATTCCTAAGAAACCCTGAACCTTCTGTCCCTTTAGATTAGATTAGATGTACCTTTATTTGTCCCACTCGGGGAAATCTCAGGCCAGTGAGTCTCACTTTACATAAACATTCTACTGGAGCTCAGCCGTACCTGTCCATTGCTACTCTAGTTCTTCATTACATTTTTCACATTGAAGCCCATTCACTCATCTACTTATGTCAGAGCATTAGTAACAACTTCAATTTACCCAGGTGTCTCCATGAGGTCACATGATTTAGCCGTTGCTCCGTCAGGCATGAGATGCTGTGCAGTTACTGTAGAATCCTTTAGTGTTTGCATGTCTGAGGTTCTAGATGATATCCGTGAGGATTCATTTAAGAGTGTTGAGTGTTGAATTTTT
>JAPTHA010000011.1:88121-112695 GCA_029814585.1 Gymnapogon annona | reverse complement strand
ACACACACACACACACACACCTCTTTTGATCGTGGTGATATCTGTATGCATTCCGAGCTTTCTGCCTGTATGTTAACACCAACAACTTTAACACAAGCCTTTAGTAAAGACTCTCTCTCTAATGAACAGAAAAGCCAACGGTGGAAAGACATGACACCTGTGATGGAAGTGCAAAGGGTTAACCATCTAACGTCCGTTTCTGTCTGCAGTGATCCTGAGGTGGCGTCTGCACTTTGAATTTGTCACTGCCCGGGAGCCCATGGAACCACCCACTGTTCTGCAAAACCAATCTGAGGTCACGGTGTGGACGGGGGCGGAGCACGTGGACGTGGACACCTTCAGTTGGGATTTACCCATCAAGGTCCTGCCCACAAACCCGGCCCTGGCGTCATACATGTCCCAGTTCACAGGAACCAACAGCATTAACATATGACTGCTCTGTGTGTAACATCTGACTGCTGTGTGTGGGTGTGTACATGCGTGTGTGCATGTGATGGTTTGGAGCGAGTATGGTTCATCCACACATATTTCAGTATTGACGTGTGTGCATGTGTTTGACAGAGGACCACAGAGATGTGATCTGTTGTTGTGGAGGTGAAGATCCAGGTGTGTGTATGTCCTTGCAGAGCCAGTGATGATTCCACATGTCCAGTATGCAAACTATATTTTTAACTATATATTGCCTATATATTTTTGGATCAATTTTTCCTCCGTTTGCATTTCACATTACATCTTGACATGACCAGTGAAAATATCTTCAGTGTTGTTGTGCACCTCTGTATTTATTAAATTTTTGCTTTTATTTTCCTACCCGATCACTTATCCCTGATATTTTACCCAAGTTCCCCATTACATATATTTGGACTGTTTTAAATGATTTGATTTCACCTTGATGTGTAAATATTAACAGAGAAATAAATTAAAAGTTTCAAAGTGTTTTACAAGTCGTTACCTCGCGGAATCCAACATCGCTTTTATTTTGTCAATAAATACAATTTAAAAAATCTCCTAAATCAGCCTTGTCTCATCTCTAAGGACAGTTGTTCTAGTGAAGTGTTGCATTTCGAAGCACTTATGAAGTCCGTTTTTGACAGACCCGGCTTGCCATATTAAAGTGCTTGACAACTCGAAGAGACAAAAACAGATTAAGGTTATTTTATGGCTCATGTGTTTAAAAAAAAATTCAAATGAACCTTTGTAGATGTACAGGGCTCAACTCTTGCCTTTTGAACCAATGTTTCCAGCCAATGTTTTGCCATTGTTTCAAGTCATCCTATAGAATTAAGTCAGTCATAGTTATAGCACCATCTGCTGAACGAAAGTCAGAAATGTACATGAAATGTTTCGTAAATCCAACTTTCTTGTCATTTAATTCATTCATGGAATACAATTGATCAAAGACAAAAAAGCACAAATAAAAGACATTATTTTAGGGTATGAAGGTGGTGAATTCTGCATGGAAGAAGAGCTCCATTTATGTTCAACCTTAAAGTGACGACATGAGCAAATTAATGCATAAGGGATCTTGTTAAAGTAGAAATGAGAAATAATCAGATATTGCATTATAGTATCTACTCTGAAGTGCCTTGAGTTGATATTTAAAATTTAAGTTCAAGGAAACCACTCTGCCTTATTTGAGAATAAACTTGATTCAATAATGCAGCACAAATGTTCTCTTTTTCTTTTAATCTGTTCAGAAAAATGCAAGGTGATTATGTACTGTATAGGTGTAATTGAAATAAAGCGCGTTTCTGTGTAGATGAGGATTTTATTTGGGGGTTACATGAGTTAGAGCAGAGAACAGGTCAAATTCAACAGGATCCATTACACACTGTATATATTAATATTGATATTTACAAAAAAAAATCATTACTGGAGAAATACATGGCATTTAATTATACTTAATATAAAAAAGTGTATGAAAACAATATACAGAAGCTGCTACAATTCCAGATTCATGGATTATATTTGATGGCGTGATAAGTGTAATAAGTGTCAGTGAGAATGATCTATAGAATAGCGATACTATTAGACATATTAGTTAATTATGCTCAGTTAACCCATAACGACCCAGTCCTCTATTAGTGGCAGTTCCAAAATGATTTTTTTTCTCTATTTAACCATTTTTAAGTGATTTATGGCCATCTATGATATTTGTATCCTGTGCAATTTTCAGTGTAACTCATGTGCTTTCCTATTTTTAATTCACTGATCATGTTGATGTTCATAAAAACTCTGAATAAATTCAAAGGGTATTACGTCAAAATTGAGAAAAGGTCTAGAAAAAGGGACTTTTCAGTAAAATCTATCAATATTAATGTTCTAGAAGATGACGATGTTTCCATGGTAACTACGGAATCTCTAAATATCTAAATGGGTCATATCTGATGACCATGAAAAGTTGAATAACTATAATTTACACCAATTACTGACATGTATTGATGTGATTAGTGGATCAACAGGTATTAAACACTTCAGATCGGTAGATGGTTCTGGTCGATGGTGGCTCACTGGGTCATTATGGGTTAAGTTAAACATTAAGTTAAACAAACTCACATTTCCTTCACAGCAGAACTAACCCTTGTCTGTGGAATCAGATGTGGTTGATGTTTGTGGGGTTAAACGGAAGTCAAACAGACTGATGTTCTGCGATGGTTTCAGGCTTGGAGGAGGTGCTGGAGCTGGAGGGACCCGTGGCTCGGGTCCTTGTTGTTTCCTGGGATGCAGGGCAGGCGAGAGTCCGCCATCTGGACCAGTGACACTTTGCAGGTCACTGGCTCCACCCTCACCTCACACCATGCAGGGAAATCCACGGGCCGATGGACCCTGTATGAGCAAAGGCCCAGGAAAAGGTTCAAGGACTAATGTTAAATGATCAAATGGAACTTGTTTCCTGCCAAAATCCAAAAATACACAGAATCTATTCTGGGATCAAATGATGACTTCAGCATATTTGGTGCTGTTTCCTATCACTGCTGTTCAGAATCATATTTAATTCCTGTGTGAAGTTGACTTTTGCATGACTTTTTTTTTCAAAAAGTTTAAATAAAACTTAAACTCCTTACTGCTGCCTCTGTACCCAGCCTCCTAAATACTATGTCCTATGTATATTTTTAAACAAGCTGAGATGTGAGAATGATTGTGATGGCAACTGAATGAGTGAGTATTATTTTCTGTTTCTCCATTTTTTAATTCTCTGTTTGCACACAGAGCGGGGGGGGTGATTTGGGGGGGAATGTTTTTAGTCTTAAAAGCACTTTGCTTTATGCACTTGCACTTGCTTGTATGAAAGGCGCTTTAAAAATAAAGTTTGACTGATTGATTCATTAAAGACTACATAAAACATGAAGAGATAGAAGAGGCTGTGGATGGATGTTTGGAACCCAGATAACGCACTATACACGGATGCATTAAGTCAAATGAAAAAGTGAGTTTAAACGGGTTTTTGCCATGTAAAGTAGCACTACCGTGAATTCTTTTGATTTATATTCTTTTTTTTTTTCACCAAAAGTGTTGGAAAATTTGAATAAAATTAGATATTAGTTTACGGATCTAAAAAAAAAAAGACATAGGTCTTGTGAAATCAGGTATGATATGAAATTAAGTCTAAAGGGTTTGATAGAAAACACAACACAGACCATATGATAATTAAATAAATGTATTTAATAAGTGCCCAAACATATCATTGTGTAACTGTAATTAGACGGCGTTAACCTGATTATAATAAACCTTTCATAAGGGTAATCCTACTATGGGGTGGTTTACACTTCAGTTTAATGTGAAATAAAACCATGACACATCAATATATGATATTATTCTTCATGTATTAACCAGTCTGGTCTCTACTGTAAACTAACAGAGCATCTGGACTCCAACCCACACACAATGTATGTACACTTACGTCTCGCAGCAACCGACGCCCACAGGGTGCAGACAGGTGCACTGCATACAGGCGTTGTCCATCCAGGATTCACCCAGCGAGTAGTTTCTGCCCTCGAATACACACAGAGCTGCAGCAAAAACAAAGGCCACAGAAAGTGAGAGGTCTGTGGATGTGTCATCTGAAAGACGACGCTTTACACTTAGAGAAGATCGACTAAAGTTAGTCACTGCAGCAAATAAACATTTACAATTTACTCATGTGTCATGTCCTCACTAATAATAATAATAATAATAGTGTTAATAATATCTAGCAATTTAACACTATCACCAGTATTAACTCATTATTATACATCCCAGTAAACTGTCTGTTAATTGGTGTTTAATGGTTAGCACTGTTTGATTTACTTTAATATACACAATGCATAAATTCTAGGAATCATTTACTACATTATTATTAGACATAGTGTTAGTGACTGTTTATTGATGGTTTAAGAAATGTTGATTAACACAAATGTTTTAGTGACTATGACACTGCAAAATGTTATCAGCTGGTGAAACCTTTAACAAATTAAAAAACAATAATATGAACAGTACTACTACTACTAATGATGATGATGATAATAATAATAAAAATGTATAATAATATTAATAATATCAACAACAATCAAAAACAATACCAATGCCAATACTTATCATAATTATTACTTTATTTTGTTATGATTATTATTATATTACTATTATTACCACTACTACTACTACTACCAATAATGTAATGGGATGACAATCATCTTTTTATAGATTTTGATTAGTCTTTTAGTCTCATGCTGTGCTGTTTGCGATGGTGCCTCTTACCTCTAGAGTCAAAGTGGCATTCCATGGGTGCTGCGAAGCTTCCACTGGTCCACAGAAGAAAGCCTACAACAGTGAGAGCCCACTTGACGAGGTCCATGTTCTTCTGCTGTGATGGTCTTCTCAGCTCCTTGGTCCCGTCTGCCTTTTGCACCCCCATTTATACATCCTGGGGCATCACGGCCATGGCGTTGGAGGTGTGGTCAACATCACCATGTGGCCCACACGCTGGCTCCTTCGTCCGGTGGGGCATCAGGGCTGTTGATGTATGGGGGGGTGAGTGGGGGGGGCTGCATCTTGGCATGATTATGGTACTTCAGTGATCACCTCACTGCGCTTCAGCGGGCATGAACCTCCAAAGTGATAGAAACAATGACACATCAATGCAATGACTAAGAGAGGAAGGCGAGCAGAGGTGAAGTCCAAGCAGAGGATGTAGAGAAAAGATGGAGGAAAAAGAGGGATAGGATGGAATTATTGACATCATTCATTACCATTAAACAGGTCAGATTGCTGTCCAGTGACCAAAGATGTGACTAATGATTCAAAAATGTGTAGTGATTTTATGACTGTGGGTTTGGTTTGTCCTGAAGGCACAACGGCACAGAGATGAAAACCTTACTGTTGGACAGTTTTACACTCACGGTCCTGCTATCAGTGCTGGAAAAAGTACTTGGATCATTTTCCAAAGTAAGAGAACACTTTGAAAATGTGCCACTATAAGTCAAAGTCCTGCATTAAACCACGAAGACCCGGTGCTATTTTTGTGTTAGTTCCCAAATGATTTTTTCCTCCCTATTTAATCATTCATTCATTCATTCATCTTCCAACAAGCTTTATCCTTTGCAGGGTCGCAGGGGTCACTGGAGCCAATCTTTCGTAGGTAATCTTACACCCTTTATCATAACATAATCATCTTTAAGTTGCACTTTTTTTTTCATGTAAATCAGTTATATTCCTGCATTTAATCATACAAGTACAGATTAAAGTTTAGGGTTATTATATCAGAAACTGAGAAAACTGAAGAAAAAGTGACTTTTTCTGCAAAATCGCTCATTAACTGAACATAAAAACTAGTGTGTCCATCCACTGTCACCGATTCAGCTCCATTGGTTTTACTGGTGAATCAGTGTTGTAGAAGATGACGTTGTTTCCATGGTAACTACAGAGCCCCTGAACGTTCAATTGCGTCATATCTAATGACCATGAAAAGATGAATAACTGTATTTTACACCAATTATTGCCATGTATTGATAGAATTAATGGGTAAATAGGTATTCAACATAAATGGTGGTGGGGGTAAATTGTGATTTTAAAAAAATAAACAGGGAGAAAAAATCAGGAACTGACACAAAAGTAGTACTGAGTCTTTATGGGTTATTTGCAGTTATATCTTAACATCTACACAATTCTCATGTGTACTTTAGACACTGTATGTTTATTTCATCACTGTTGTTGGATTGTCTGATCTTTGTGGCATCCTGTAATAAACACATAACTGGAAAATTCAACTTTTCTTTTTTATTATTATTTTATTTGGATTTTTCACAAGACAATGTTACATCCACATTCAGACACTACAAGATGACATTCCCAACCCACAATGGCAGGATCAGGGACAAAAGATTAGAAAAAAAAACATGAAGAGCACCAAAAACCCCACAAAACAGGTACAATGACAAAGACACATACAGAAATGCTACTTTTCTTGAGCACAGAAAAAAACGCCTGTTTTCGGTTTTGTGACAGTTTATCTTCCAGCTGCCTACTCTAACCTCTGACCCTTCCTATCCTGACAGAATGACTTCACTGAAATGTCATTAACTTTATTCTGTGACCTCATATAAGGCCTGTCCAAGTCCAGCCCTAAAGGACCCGCTGACATGCAAAGGTTTACAGAAGAACAAGTCGTTAAAAAGTGTCATTAATATAGCAAAACTGAGGGCATTTTAACCTATATATTACAATGGTTTACAACTTTTTAGAAATAATTCACCCCAGAGATTAAATGTAATATACGTTGTTTGTTTTAATTGGAAAACAAATGACACAAGTACTGGTTTGCTGATGTTTTCAAGGTGTTATTTCACATATATGTTGCTTTGTGTCCATTTTTATACAACAGACGTATAAATGTTCCACTGATGGAACCTGCAAAGTATATGTATTGTCGTACACAGACAATGTTTTGAAGTAGGTCTGTAGCTCTCACACTAATATTCATTTGGAAATTAATCCAATATCTCGTTAATTTTGACCCAAGAATGTGGTATCAATGAAATTTGAGCCATGGCCTTTTTAATTTTATTTTTTCCTAGAATTTTCACTATTCTGGAATCATTTTACTTGTAGATCAGTATTAGCGTTATATACAAAACAAGGGTAATACTGCTGAAACACACTTACAGTAATTTAGAAATGCATAGATAATTTGGAAGCAGTGAAGAGTTTTTAAACTCCTCGTTTCAGTAGTGTTAAAGTAATAACATGCTGAAAAAATACAAAAAGGATACAACAAGAAAACAAAATGCCACAACCATAAAAAAATTATTCATGTAGTCCATACACAGACATAAGAGCATGTTTGTGCATCTGAACAGATGCATAAACACCCTTCTATGTAAACCATCGCAGCAAAGTGATTTATTCTTGACGAATAGGAATATAAAGGGGGATATAAAGAAGGATGTGTCTGAAAACAAAATAATTCAAAATTTCTGGCCAACTGTGTACACACACACACCCACACACACACACACCCACACACACACACACACACACACACACACACACGCATATGTACCCTGGAAAGGATAAAGTGAGTACAGAAAATTAATGAAATGCAAATCTATATTTTCATGATAAATTTAATAGTGACATTGTCCTAAAAAGTACAAGTTGCTGTCAATGTACTTATTTTTCACAGTCAAATTTGTTTAAAAGTACAGTACTGTACATATGACTACTTGCACATACTTGTGCACTTTTGTGAAGTTTTAAATTGTATCTATACATAACTAGCTATTTAAGGTTATAACTTATAACCTTAATATTTTTTCTGGGGAAATAATTAGTCTAAATAGAAATCAATGTCATTGCTCTTATGCATGTAGGTAAGAGACACTATACAGGGTAATGTTTTTAACTTACACATAACACATCATATACATCTTAAAGCTCTCTGTGCAGGTGTATACACTCTGCCCACATTGCTTTTTACATATTAACTCTTTTTCATTAGCGATTACTGTAACTATGACTCGCTGTATACAGAGGTTTACAATGAGCATTCAGTAAACATGAATATTTACTGCAAAAACTGTACAATAACAAAATTTAAATCTATAAATTAGTCACAGTCACTGATACTCTCGACATAGGAGTTTGGGCGGATTTGTTACATAATGTATGTCATTTGCTGTGTGACTGACATTTACCCCACCTGAGGTTGTAACACAACATTTGCTCTTTGGGCCAGCAAAACATTAGCTCATCTTCTTCCACTTGTTTGTTATCTGCTGGAGATCATAGGAAAACTCTTCTCACAGCCTCCCACAGGAGGGCTTCGGGGTCTCGTAATGGGCCGATTGACACACCTCCTCATCTGGTATCACCACAGTAGTCTTAGAGTGTCAATAGGTCAGGGTGCTTCTTCAGCCTCTCAGCTGGTGTGACTCATAGTTGCCTCAGTGGAGTTCTACTTGAAGACACAATGTTAACATGAAGGTAAACTTTGCACAAATGACTGGTTGAATTCATCACTGCGATAACGCCTGAAAATACACATAGTGTGAGGACTGAAGGTCGGTCCGCCCTCCCCACCCCCCACCCCACCCAGGTTGTCTTTGCATAAGTCCATCTTGGGTGCTGTTGACCTCTCAGAGCCTTTGGGTCTCATATACAGCACTGGTGGTACTGGTTCACACCCTGCGTTGCTACACTACAGCCATCGTAGCTGATGACAAGGGAGGATCTGATCGAAACAAAAGATGAGGATTTTCCTGTCACACGCCTGTAGTGTTTCACGGACATGCACTTAACTGGTGAGAAGTGCATTTTAATTGGAGGAAAGTTTCTGTTTTTTGGGGGTCAGGTCACTGTCACAGTGAAGTCATCACTCAGACCTTTCATCTTTGACAAGAAAGATGTTTTATGAGAGATTTCATAGTGACATTACTACTTGGCATTGGTTATATATCTTCTGTACAGGACCCCACATCACAAAGATATTTTATATTGAAGTATGATACAGATTTTCTTTTCTAAAAACATGGAGGAACATCAGTGCCAGTATCTCTCACAGTGAAGCTTGTGGACAAATGAGATTCTGTCACCCTTGGCCAAATGTTTGCAAAACAATTAGTGTTAATAAACCAATGAGTAATACAGTGTAACTTTATACACTGTTTCTATCTATAAAATGGAGTTATGGAGTTAGACAGCTTGTCTCGTTGTGTTTAAAACTTGATTTCATCGGAAAAGCTTGACAGAATTGGCACAAACATTCACTTGGGCTCGAGGATGAACAGGGAATAAAGGGAAAAGGTCATTTTGAACTTTTGTCTGTCCATTTCTTTTGAATCTGATACCTCTGGAGCACCTTGAGGGAATATTTTCAAAGTTGGTTCAGACATTGACATGGACTCAAGGACATTTGCTGTTTTGCAGCAGATGAATTTAGAATAATAATAATTAGTTGCAGTGCTGTATAAAATAGATCAAGATGACATTGCAGAAATCTACTAAAATGGGAAATTCCTCATTTACATTCATGCATGAGTAATAATATAGTAATAAAATAATATAGCCCAAAATTTCAAACATTTTTACAGCCATAAAATGTACTTTTTGCGCATTAATTGTATTTAGCTGATAAAATTTGTAAGACTTGACTGCATACATTTGGAAGACTAGAGTAGTATACTCTTCGAGTAAAGTGAATTTTACTATTACATGCGATTGTACTTTTGCACATGTATGGTATTTCAATACATCACTTCACGTTATTATAATATATCACAGTAATTGTAACATTAACTTTTACGTATTAAGCAGCGTTCTACTTTTTGTGTTGTGTTTCTTTAAAAAAAATAGACTCCTACTTCCGCAGCTAATAGCTCAGGCTAAAAAAGTAGAACCATAGTACGTCGATATCTGAGCCGTTCTCTAAGCCAAATTCTATCGAAGTTTGATTACTTTTCCCTGGATGTGCATTTCTGCTGCGGCTGTTATTGTGTGGCAAACGAAAACATCAAATCATGCCCCGGTGTAGAGTCATAAAAATAATGCCTTTATCGTGATTACGGGTGCTCAATGTTATTTTTGTAGCATAAGAGTGTTTAGCTGTCTGTTTGATGCGGACGGTCTTTAAAGGCTGGGTCCCCCACGAGTGTTTTTGTGCTGGTCCGAGGCCTTGTCGCAAACCCAGCCGCTCATAGCCGCCGTCCGTCCGGGGTTTTCCTGTTGAAGTCGACAGGTTTGTCTTAAAATTAAGTGTCTCTCCGTCAGAAGATGGACACTGACAAATTCAACTATGTTTACAGCTGTGACCTGGATATCAATGTTCAACTTAAAATGTAAGTTTCCACTGAGTGTGTCTGTTTTTGCCTTGCAGTGTAACGTAACTAATCCATCTCGTGACTTCACAGGATGTTATGTTTACGTGTGTCATCAAGTGTATGGGGGTCGTTTGGTTGAGGTTCCTTTGGTTCCAAAGTTATGCAAAGGTTTTCACAGTAACCCTGGGACCCTTCAAATAACATCTAAAGATTCCTGGAAGTATTTCAAGAAATAACTTTGCTTCAATACAAACGGGACATCTCCTAAAAGGCTTTCAAACAAAGATCTTTGAGAGTAATGATGAGAATACCATGCATGAGTACCCCTCTACTCTTCTATATGTGTACACTGAAGTCTTTCATATGGAAATATAATCGGATAAATTCAATTCATGCTCGAAAAGTACTTTTTTTTGCTGTAAATAAACCCTGATGATGTTTGGCTTTTATAGACAATATCATTAAGTATATGAAAAGATGGTACAGCATCAGTATGAGTTTAGCAGTTGTGCATGCAAGTAAAGTAAAAAGCAACTAAAAGCTTAAGTAATTTAGTGGAGTACTTGTTTGAGATGGATAAGCAATTCCAATAAAATAAAATGGTTAATTTTGCTCTTTCCTTTCTTACAGAGGCAGTTTAGAAGGAAAACGAGAGCAGAAGAGCTACAAAGCCCTGCTGGAAGACCCCATGCTGCGGTTCTCTGGCCTCTACCAGGAGAACTGCTCTGACCTTTACGTTACCTGTCAGGTGTTTGCTGAAGGAAAGCCACTAGCCCTACCTGTTCGCACCTCATACAAAGCATTTAGCACACGCTGGAAGTGAGTCATAATCTGTCTGTATCAGTGTGTCTGTGTATAAAAAGTTTTGCTTTATCTTGTTTAATCTTGTTTATCTTGTTTAATTCCTAATTTTTCTTGTGTATTCGTGTGTAGTTGGAACGAGTGGTTACGACTGCCAGTGAAGTATCCAGACCTTCCCCAAAGTGCCCAGGTTGCTCTCACAGTGTGGGACATCTATGGGCCCAGCAGAGCGGTACCCGTTGGTGGAACCACCGTCACCCTCTTTGGAAAATATGGGTGAGTCCTAAAACCTTATCTGTGACTAAAAGTTCAAGTAAACTTTAAGGCAGTATTGATGTTTATAAACTATACGGACAAAAGCATTGGGACAAAGTGTCTGCAGCTCTATGATGTCATGTTAATGCAAATTTGAGATAAAACATCAACATTTCCTTGAAATTTAATGGTCAATAATTCGAATTAGAGATTTAAAGATAGAACATTTAAAATCAGTGTCATGGATAACAAACAAAACAAAATGTCGAAGAGAAATTAAGGAAGAATGATCTCTGAGGTATTTTGGAAACAAAGATAACAATTTAAACCAAACAAAAAAAATATAATGATGCCTATCACATAATGAAACTTTATTCTGACAGTATTGCTTTGCTTCTTAGAAAAGAAACACCTGAATTCAACATGTCCCAATATTTTTGTCCACATCGTGTAGCTTTAAGGAACATCTTAAACAGCCTAAAGGTGCTTGCTTTCACAACCGGCTCATCTTGTCATAAAGCAAATTCTAAAAATGAAAAACAACCGATCATGGGTGGAGTTCTCTAACACCTCGTCCTGTCCTGGTTCCAGTATGTTCCGTCAAGGGATGCACGATCTGAAGGTTTGGCCGGGTGTGGAGGGGGATGGAAGGGAGCCCACTACCACACCGGGACGCACCAGCAGCACTCTGGCAGAAGACCAGATGGGCCGGCTGGCCAAGGTACAGTGTGTCCACAGACAGGACAGCAAGATGCAGGATCTGGAGAAGAATAAGGGTTGTGTTGATGCAGGAGAGGGGAACAAGAGGGGTGGGTGGATAGTGACAGATGATGTTTACGTATTAGAAAAAGCAAAAAGTGCTAGGACAAGGCACTATCTAAACCACCGTCTGTTCCAGGGTCCTGATCTGGAGGTACTCAGTGATGTGAGTACAGCAGAGGCCTTCAGGTTGTGTGCATGTGTATAATTAAGACAAACTGTATTTGCAAATAAGCCTGTAGCATCTTTCCACTCCGGTCGTCAACTACCACAAATGTAATGTTTACCACAGGTGGACAGTTTCATCTGTGTGAACTGATGAAACGTATCCCTCTTTGATTGGCCCCTGAACAGTTTGTATTGGACTGTGTGGCAAACCGCGATCAGGATTATCCCTTTGCAAATACGTTTGGTCTCGGGTGCTAGTGCAAACACTTGCCTGTGCAGGCATGTGGCTGCATTTGTAAAAGCATCACAGACTGGTTTTTCTATTCACCCGAGGTTAGTGGATACTTTGGACTAATGCGAGCTTGTATTTCAGAAGGAAAACAAGAATGTCCCATATTTCTGATAAATAATATGTTAGTGCTTTTTTTATACTGTGATTTCATCAAATAGTCTTTATTTTTCTCCAATATCAAAGAGGGATAAATAAAGTATTTATTGATTGGTTATTGAAGACAGGTAAACAGACAGCAACATTGACAATATAGAATTAATTTGATGAAGAAGAGCTCCTTTATGTGCTCCAATGTAATTTACCAAACAATAAATGCACATCACTGTTTTTCATCAATGCATCTGGTGTTGATTTAACATGCTTAGAGTATTTATTTAGCTACAAGTGATGAACAAATGAGTTGGATAATTGAATATTAATTCAGTCGAATAGTGTTGGAACATTTAATGCTGAATCCATACCGTTATATCCAAACTGTTAACTTAAACAAAAAAAAGGTGGCTTTCTTTTGAAATATGTTCATCATCTTGGTGATCAAGTTGCAAAAATGAATTAATAAAACAAAAATAAGGTTCAATTGATTAGATGTACAGGACCGACCAATTCTCTCTCACCTTGTTATCACCTTGTTATTGGCGGCTGTGGCTCAGTAGAGAAGGTCATCCAATGACTGAAGGTTTGGCGGTTTGAATCCAGGCTACGGTTGTCCATATGTCGAAGTGTCCTTGAGCAAGACACTGAACCCAGTGAGGCTTGTCATGGTGCAGCAGCTGCCCACTGGTGTGTGAATGGGTAGATGAGTCAGTGTAAAGTACCATGTACTCTGAGTACTCAACTACTTTGAAAAGCACTATTTAAGTGTAGTCTATTTATAAAAAAAAAAAGAGGTAAAAAATAGAGGCAATAAATAAGACCCTATATGATGAGTTCTTTCGGCTTTTTCCCTTCTGGGGTCGCCACAGCAAATTAAACTTGCATATTTGATTTGGCAGGAGTTTTTAGTTGGGATGTCCTTCCTGACACAATCCACTGGACGCTCATCCCTGGAATCGAACCCAGGTCCGTTGTGCACCAGCCCGGTGCCTTAGCAACTGAGCTATTCGGCTGGGATAAAATAAAACGCATTAAGAATAAGCTATAATGGTATATAAAGTGTACATCAGTCTTTTTAGAAAGGCAGTGAAAGTATAATACAGTAGTGGTTCTGAGGTGTATAATGGTTCAAAGCTGCTTTAAAAATGACATTAGTGCAGTTGACATGTCATGTGGTTGTCAGAGCATATAGTTGGATACTGTACACACACAGTTTCTGCAGTTCTGTCCTCAGCTCCTGACGGGGCCTCCGGTACTTTGTGATGCTCACGTAGGATTGGACCACGGCCGTTCCAGTGAAGGGTCGGGTTCCTTCTTGTTGGTAATGATTGGGAGCACAGTCAGCAAAATAGGCTCCAAGTTATTTTTAGGCTGCTACCAATTGATGTATTTCTGTATTATGTGCTCATTCTAACCAGTGGAGTGGCGGGCGCTGTGTGGATGGCCAAGCGTGTGCTTACATTCCCCACACCCACTCTGAGTGACGAGTGGACTGGCCGCTGAGTGTGTGTGACTGAAGGCGCTGGCGCTGAACTGGTGCATGATGAGTTGAGGGGTTTTGCGCAACCAGTTCTGCTGCAGCGGAACCTCTGTGGCTGTTTGTTTCGTGTTTCAGTGAAGTCTGCTCCTTCTTTTCCAGCTGACCAAGGCCCATCGGCAGGGCCACATGGTGAAGGTGGACTGGCTGGACCGTCTAACCTTCAGAGAAATTGAAATGATCAACGAGGTGGGTTTTGTTTTCAAATGCCATCACCTGTTTTTATGAAACCGATGGAAGTTTATAGGTGTCTGGGTTGAAATGTATGCACTCAACTAATGAACACTGTCAGGTTGATGAAAGAATTAGAGGACAATGGTTTTACACAGATTTATATAATTTAGCTGTAGTTTATTTGTATATATTTTTTAATTTGCTATATTTTTTCAATTTCATTGTTTTACTCCTATTTAATACAAAACAAAATAACAAAATATAGAAGTAAATAAAAATTGAAATAGATTAGTAAATGTACAGTTATAAGTTACCAAAGTGAATTTTTGAAAATGTATTTGGTATATGTATGTTGCATTAGTTTTTAAAAAAAAGTATTTTACTTTTTTTTCTATTTCCACTTTGAGAAGTTTCATATTTTAATTAGTCACTAGAACACCAATGAAACGAATGTAATACCTAAGTAATCATTGTATTCTGTATACAACATCATAAGGAGTTTGAAGTCATTTTCGAACAAAAACTAACTGGTCCTATTTCACTGTCAGTCACACAGTAATGTTCCTTCACAGAAGAACCCAAATGTCATTTATTGTTGTGGTTAAACTGATGAGGTGAGTTTTAGGACATAGCATTCCTGATGATGTACAAACCTGTCCTCCTCATTAAGTAAATATTAAAGTTAAATGTGGATAAAACTGTTGAACTCACTTCATCTGATACTTGTTGTGCTCGGAACAACCACCTACATGTGTCATGAACATTATGAAAACATTATGAAATTAAGTCATGGTTTGGAGTCAGAACAGATGATATAATGTGTGTTTCTGTCAGTAGCAGCCACAATGACCAGAAACATCCATTCAATTCAATTCTAGTCTAGATGTTCCTAGTCCACCATAGAGGGGATACTGGCACACATTCAGTTCCAGGTTCGGTCATTCAGGATTCATAGAACCGTAGTTACATACGTAACTCTCGTTTTATTTCATACTTGATTTTCTTCTGTGTGTTCTATTGTTTGCAGAGTGAGAAACGCAGTTCCAACTTCATGTACCTCATGGTCGAGTTCCCCCGCGTCAAAACAAATGACAAAGAATACAGCATCGTTTATTATGAAAAGGTATTTGTGCATTCTCCAGTGCTTCAGTCCATTTGTATTTGCTTTTATTTCTTAACTGTTGTGACGGGTGTGATTTACTCAGGATGGAGATGATGCATCACCTGTCCTCACCAGCTGTGACATAGTCAAAGTTCCTGACCCTCAGATAGGGATGGTGAGAGGATACACGCACATTCACGTGAGTGGGACAAAGTGCAGCGCTCAGGTGTAACCCGTAGCTTTGTGCTTGGATCCTTTTCCTCACAGGAGAATCTGGTGGAGAGTAAACATCACAAACTAGCTCGTAGTCTCCGCAGCGGACCATCAGACCACGACCTGAAGCCCAACGCTGCTACAAGAGACCAGCTCAATGTAAGAAACCAGCCCTTTAATTTACCCTGAATGAACCTGATTGTAAACGGTGTAATGTAAATGTCAATCACTCGGCAGATCATCGTCAGCTACCCACCAACCAAACAGCTGACCTCTGAAGAACAGGATCTGGTGTGGAAGTTCAGATACTACCTCACCACACAGGAGAAGGTGGGTTTTTCTTCTGTCTTCCTTGCTGTCTCTAACACTGATCCATATCTTCCTCTTTAAACTGTATTTATTATATTACAGATGAATTGTATGATGTGCACTTGTATATAGTTGTGCGCTGTGTTTGGTCTGTCTTTAAATGTTGAGGATGACAGATGGAAAAAAGGTTCCAGCTAAACCTGGCATATTTACAAAAAGTAATATTTTTGTACTCAGTATTCATTAACCCTTTCAACCTCAAAGCTTGTTTCTTATTTTGACGATAAATAGGTTACAATATCTAAACATTCTGTCAGGAAGTCCCTATGCCCATTTTTTCCAGACCTTTCAAAGTCTTGCAGTCATTTACAATTTACCACATGTTATATAATTCTGCTAAAATGGCTTCTTCTGTGGTTTCTAGTTCAGGCGTCAATGAAATTACAATAATGACCCAATGAAGCCTATTATGTGCAACATCTCTGTACGTCCACAGGCATTAACAAAGTTCCTCAAGTGTGTGAACTGGGACCTACCCCAGGAAGCCAAGCAGGCTCTAGAGCTACTGGGGAAGTGGAGGCCCATGGATGTGGAGGACTCCCTGGAGCTGCTGTCTTCCCAGTTCACCAACCCCACAGTGAGACGCTATGCCGTGGCGCGACTGCAGCAGGCTGACGACGAGGTAAAAACACTCTCTTCCTCTGTGTGGTTGATCCATTAATTGCTATGTTAACATGTCCTCTTAGCCCTTCATGGGTTAAAATGACATGTTGCTCTGTTACTCTGTGAAACGTAATTTTATATGTTTATGGAATAATACATTATGCATTGTGATAAAAAGTGTAAAACAATAATCCTGAGTATATGTATTCATGTAGATGTGTATTTAAACCAAGTGCTAGGGTGATGTGATGGTAAAATGTTGAAGTGCTTGAAACATGCTTGAATTTGAACCCTAAAAATGTGTACATACCTTGTCATAGGTAGTTGGCAGTTAAATATGAAGACAACACACTTTACACAGAATCCCAGCATGTGAACACGCCACTGACTGATCCTCTCATGTATGTCAGGACCTGCTGATGTACCTCCTCCAGTTGGTGCAAGCGCTCAAGTATGAAAACTTCAGTGATATTCAGGGAGGCCTGGAGCCAGGCAGCAAAAGAGACAGCCAGGGACTTTCAGATGACTCTGCACTGGACAGGTCAGTACTTGGACGTTTACAGCACTAGAACAGTTACTCTGGCTATGGACTGTAAATAAACCCACAGCTACCATCCACACTGACCGAGAGCCAGTCAATGACGAGATTCAAAGATGACAGAGTGTTTTTTTTTCTGCTTCCTGGATCTAAATCAACCCCAAAAAACATCCCACTGGCTCATAGAGTGTTTACCAGTTTTGCTACACTTGATTATTTTTCTTTCGGAAATAAAATACACATCCTGAGCCTTCGTAATATGAAATGGTGTAAGTTCTGAGAAGTTCGTGCCTGTTTTGAAACACACTGTCCTCTTGACTTTTCCCTCTGTGTGTTTGGTTGATGGTGTAGTTCACAGATCCTGTCAGGCACATCTGGAGTCTCAGCCGTACCGCAGAAAGGCAAAGACTCCGCTGACAGTGATAATTTAGAGGTAAGAAAGACTGAAAAGAAAACCAGAATAAGTGCCAGTTGTTTCGAGTTTTAATACACTTTTCCAATTAAAAATTGCTGTAAAAATCACTTTAATATGTGATTTATGATTTCATGAGAACCCGTGAGTTTAAGCCTTAATTTGGCAGGTGACTATTTTTAGTCATTCCCAAATACATTACAAGACAGTGACATCAACATTTCCAGTGAGGACAGTAAGTCACCAATCTCAGGTTCAATGTGGTCTCTAAGGTCTGGGAGGTTCACGTCTGCATGAACACTGAGTGTACCTGCTTTGTTAGGTACATGAAGCAATGGGACTAATGTAAGTATTGATGTTCAAAGGGTTAATACCATACCATACCGTCTTTAATTATAAAGAACTTTAAAACCAGCTACAGCTGAAACAAAGTGCCGTACATTGGGCAGATAAAAAAACACAGCAAAACAGAACAACTATAAAATAGTCAGAGACATCACACAACGCAGATGAAACAGTCAGTAAGAACAGTCCTAAAAGTAATAAAACAAAGTCCAACTAAGTAACGCAATGCAAATAAAACAGCCCTAAAAGTAATAAAACACCACAAGACTGAACCAAATAAACCAAATAAAATACATTTCATGAAGAGCAATAAAACAGACAAATAAAATTTGTATAATTTCTGACTAAAAGCCAAAGAGTAAAAATGTGTTTTAAGACTGGTTTTAAAAGTGGACAGTGAAGTGGTCTGACTGAGGTGCAGAGGCAGTTTGTTCCAGAGGGTCGGCGCAGCTACAGAGAATGCTCGGTCCCCACGGATCTTGCGTTTGGCCTGAGGAACCTCCAGTAGCAGCTGACCTGAGAGAGCGACCAGGGGTGTAACGGCACAGCAGCTCCTGCGGTACGGTGGGGCGAGACCATTTAAGGATTTAAAGACAAATAAAAGAACTTTAAAATGAACTCTAAAATACACCGGCAGACAGTGGAGTGATGCCAGGATAGGTGTGATGTGTTCCGTACCGCGTACTCTAGTTAAAAGTCAAGCAGCAGCATTCTGAACTAACTGGAGTCGTGACAGAGAGGACTGGCTGACTCCATATATAGCGAACTGCAGTGGTCCTGCGGAGATGAGACGAAGGCATGGATGACTGTCTCAAAATGTTGTCTGCTAAGGATGGGTTTGATCTTTGCCAAACGCCTTAGATGGAAAAAACTGGACTTAACTACCAAGCAACTGTGAGTGTCTAGTTTTAAAATCACTGTCCATCTTAAAACCCAGGTTTAAAACAGTGGGCCTAAGGTATGGTGCTAAGGGGCCTAGATTAAAGGGAGAAGGTAGAGATCGCAGGATCCACTGGGTCCAAAAACCATCACCTCTGTTAATGTGGATGTTGACACGTGTCTGAATCAGCACTAATGTTGATCTAATGGTAAAAAATACAGGTTCCTTTTACCTCTTGTGTGCTTTCCTAGCATTTTTTATATTGTTTGAATCTTAAATAATCTATCTTTGATTAAGAGACTTTTTTATTCATATTACACACAGAAGGTCGCTGCCAACTTCAGACCACTTTGCTCATTGCACATATGAATGTACTAATGTCAATACAAATTTATCTCTGTACATAACTATAATTTGTGTTACAACCAAGTCCTTACTCCCTTGTGTAAATGTTTCTTATCCTTTTTTATCGCATACTTTTATATGTAAATACTGCAGTGCCAAATCAAATATCCATGTGAAACTAATGGCAATAATGTCTATTCTATTCTAGACGACAACATTACATTACACAACCCCACAGTCACAATTATTCACCATCAGGCCTCGCCCCCGACCCACACTAGCAGGGCCAAAGGCGGCAACCAAAACAAAACAAGACCAAACAGCAGGAGACGAGACAAAACAGGATGAAACGAAACAAGACAGGACAAATCAAGACAAAACAAAACAAGACCTTAACTATACGAAATGCGCAGAGAGACACATGTTAACCTCACACCTTCCCCGCCCAACAAGTTCTGCTCAGGTGTATGAAACTGAGGCCATGTGATGTGTATCATGTATATGGACCTGAGTCCATATGGTGCGTATCATGTATATGGAGCTGAGCCCATGTGGTGTACTGGTACATTTTCCATGTAATTTAATAATGGTTGCCATCTTGTAGAAGGATCTTATAGAAGATCCCACTTCTCCTATGCATCCAGTAATTATTTAGTTTTTTTGCCATTTCAATTGAATTGAATGAATTGAATAAACCTTTATTAGTCCCCAGAGGGGAAATTTCAAAAACAGCAGCTTAAACAAAGAGAAGAAAAAAAGAACACCAGCGCAGAAACAGATACACACAGCAAACTGAAATCCTGCACAACATGGACAACAAAGACAGGACAGTATACATGATTGATGTCCCAGAGATGATAACGATAACGAGGGGCTGAATGCGTCCATTAGAATAGTGCTCTCAGCTGCTCACCGCTAACAGTTGAAACGTAAAAGTTACAACATTTATGGGATTTGAACCAAATATGGTGACTTCATTAATGTTGATTGTCTTCTTAACAATAAAGACAGTTGAAAAAGTAATAAGTAAGTAAAGTAGTAAAGTCTTTTCGTGTCCTCCAATAACACACTAAGGTTTAAATTCTGAATTTCAGAGTGTTTCTATGAGTGAATTATAAAGGGTTGATACTTTAAGTCAAGGACGTTAACAGGTGAACATTTGTCCAAAGTTGCATGAACACTACAGTGTGTTCAGATCAGGCAGAACTTACCAGCAGTAGAAATATGTTTCTGCTTGCGTCATTATTATATCATTATCGCATTGAAATGTGATGTATCTGTGTCTCTTTGCAGCAAGATCTATGCACGTTTCTCATCTCTCGAGCCTGTAAGAACTCAACCCTGGCCAACTACTTATACTGGTGGGTGAAAATGAATGAAGAACATGTACAGAACTCAAATCAATTCAGTGCAGGCGACTGGTAAAAGCTCTGTTGCTTCTCTCAGGTATGTGATCGTGGAGTGTGAGGACCAGGACACCCAGCAGAGAGATCCGAAAACCCATGAGATGTACCTGAACGTGATGAGGAGGTTCAGTCAGGCTTTGCTCAAGGTCAGGACTCAGACCTGCCACACTAAACATTTCTTTTTTTGTGCTTTATCCAGTTTCAGACCAACATACATTTTGTGTCTTTGGGCAAATTACTTTGTGCAAAGTGAAACATGTGTCCAGACTGAGTATCTACATTTAATCTTTCTTAAATGATTCACCTAATTCATTGTGATATTATCTTCTGTTTTTGGGTTTTCTTGAGCTTCCGACAGCAGCACAATACTGAAATACACAATAGCAGAACTTGTGAAGAAAAGCTTCCGCGTGGTGGGATAAATAAAGTTCTATCTAATTTGATCTAATTAGAGAGTACTAGTAGGAATAGTAAATAATAAATTGCTAATTATGTGACACAAGTATATTACACACACTTTATCTATACAGTATGTGTATATGTATATAGTTTGGACAAATGTTAGAATAAGTTGATACCAGTAACATTATAACAATGTGATGTAATAGTAATAAGCAAACTCCATGGGTTTTACTGGTGAATCAGTGTTGCAGTAGATGATGATGTTTCCACCGTAACAACAAAAGCCTCTGAATGTCCAAATGGGTCATATCTGATAGTCATGAAACAAATAACTGTTTCAATGTATTAATAAGTTTAGTGGTTCAGAAGTGATTAAACTGAGCCGTAGATCATTCTTGTTGCCTGTTGCTGTTTGGGTCTGTGAGGGTCAATGTAAACTGCGTTGTTTTGTAGGGGGATAAGAGTGTGAGGGTGATGCGTTCGCTATTGGCAGCTCAGCAGACGTTCGTAGACAGACTGGTGCAGCTCATGAAAGCCGTGCAGAGAGAGAGTGGAAACCGCAAGAAGAAGGTGAGGCAACAGCACGAGTTACACGACAATCCGAAATGGACTGCATTTCATATGACAGAATGTACAGTGGCATTGGTGTTGTGTCTGAGCAGACGGAGCGGCTGCAGGCCCTGCTGGCTGACAACGAGAAGGTTAACCTGTCAGAGATCGAGCCCATCCCGCTTCCTCTGGAGCCTCAGATCCGAATCCGAGGCATTGTACCGGAGACAGCCACACTCTTCAAGGTACTAGGAAATGCACCGTCACGCACAGTACATGACGATAGCCTCATATCATAAGGTCTAAGTCATACATTGCATGGCCTAAGCTATAGGGACAACGTTGAATTTGGGTGTTTCTTTTTGTACAGGGGTCTCAGATACAAATCAATAATGACATCGTTAATGTAATATATAATATAGTCTGGAGTCAGAGGGTCACATGATATAATGGCAGACGCAAAAAATGGAGATGTTTGCATACATTTAAAATGAGGTTTGACTTATTTGTCCAGTATATCATAATATATGATACATAGTCATAATACATGGTACATCATTAACATTGTATCGATCCAAGACCTTCATTGTTAATGTGTAATTACTTGATTCTCATAAATATTGAACATAAGATAATTGCAGTTTTTTCAGTGGCGCCTAACCTGATTTGTTAAACCTGTCTTCTGTGTGTTGTGTGTTAGCGCTTATTCTTCATGACGTGTGTAACTATGGCATGGGTTTCTCTGGTGTGGACTTATCGCTTCTTTCATAGTCTTTTTTTCTCCATGTGGTTTATTCCATCAGAGCGCTCTGATGCCGGCCAAGTTGATCTTCAAAGCCGAGGACGGAGCCATGTACCCTGTGATCTTCAAACATGGAGATGACCTGAGACAGGACCAGCTCATCCTGCAGATCATTTCACTCATGGACAAAGTAAGAACACTAACGTCACAGTTGGCACTTTCCCATAGCAGGAACCTTTTGCAGTTCTGAGAACCTTTTTAGTTCCTAGAACCTTTTTTCATCCATTCCCACACCATAGCACTACGAACTATGACCACATTCCGTAGAACCTTCTTATCCCTACTCGCAGGCAGGGTCTTTTTTGAGCTCTAGAGGAACATTGGTGTTTGCTGATTGGTAGATCTCAGTCCACACCCACTAAATCCACATTTGCCCTATTGACACGGGCAGCGTGAAGATGCCGCTAAACACTTTACGGAGATGGTCTTGGACTCTGTATTATTCCGTGGGGTTCCTCAAATGTGGAGTTAAATTTTGAACATGAATAAAGCTATCCCTGTGAGTGTGTGAAAGTTGCATCGTGTGTAAAGGCGCTTTGAAGGATGCAATTTAAGATTATGTCACACCGCTCCGTACGATGATTCTGCAACCTGATGGAACGCACAATGGAAAAGTTCCCCTGGGTAGTATAGTTCCTAGAACCAAAGTTAAAGGTAGATAGTCAAGGTAGATAGTTCTTAGAATTGCTCTGTGGGAAAGCGCCTAGTGGACTATTGCTGGATGAGTAGTTGTTTTGTGTACTGTAAAAGTCAGTCAGTGCTAGTGTTTGGAATTAATCAATGTTGGATTCTTAATACTATACTAACAAATTAACTCATAAAGACCCAAACCTTACCTACATCTACTGATCTGTTTAATACCTGTTGATCCATTAATCCTTTCAATACATGTCAATAGTTGGTGTAAAATACAGTTATTCATCTTTTGATGGTCATCAGATGTGGCCCATTTGGACGTTCAGATGTTCTATAATTGCCATGGAAACACCATCATCTTCTACAACATTGAAGCATGGCTTCTTCCCACTCCTTTCGAGCGTCTTTTGCTTTTATTATCATATTTTTCTGTTTTTGTTTATTCATATATTTTGTTTATCCTTGTACAATTTTGTTATTTGTTTGGATTTCTTGTTTCTGCTCGAATAAATATATTCAATCAATCAATCAATCAACAAAAACCCATGGATTTGAATCTATGACAGTGGATGGAAAAAGTTAATGATATATTTTTATGAAAACTTACCTTTTTCTTCAGTTTTCTCTGTTGTTGATAGAAATTGCCTTCTGAACGTCTATGATTATCTACATGATCAGTGAATTATACATTAAAAAAAATATCCGACTTCCTCTGAAGAGTGTGAAATATAGAACATTATATCACAGTAATGGTGATAAATGACTTAGGAAAGGTCAAATACAGAGAAAAATTCACTAGCTCTGGGTCTCTATGGGTACAGTGGATTGAACGCAACATGCCTTTGTCATGTTTTATTGAACTTGTGGTTTCCCTTTGTTCCTGTAGCTGTTAAGGAAAGAGAATCTGGATCTAAAGTTGACGCCGTATAAGGTTCTGGCAACTAGCACAAAGCACGGTAAGCACTCATTACTGTGTTCTGGACAATGAGCCCACAGTTGTGCTCAACAGCACAGGAACCATTGTGTTGTTGTTTCAGGTTTTATGCAGTTCGTCCAGTCTGTTCCTGTTGCAGAGGTCCTGGCTACTGAGGGGAACATCCAGGTACGCAGAGTTAAACCAACAGAGCATCATCAGAGGAGGCAGGGCCACATAAAGTGACCACAGGGTGCAGTGGGGTCTCAAAAAGTCTTAAAAGTCTCCAATTTACAAGTCTGCTTTTAATAACTTTACAAAGTTGATAAGGTAGGTTTTAAGTTGCGTTGTCACAACGCTGTTTACTGTATTGTGTTTAAATGTGTCAGGTAATTGCCCAAACTGCAAAGACAGTAACATTTGTTCCATCCGTTCCAACCCGATGATTTATTTAAAAATTAAGAACCAGTTATCACTAACTGTCTAGCCCAACACACGTACAGCCATCAGTCACACGCAGTGCGCCCAAAAGAGCTGACTTAGGGAGCTTTCAGGAATGGCTCGCAAGTGAAAAGTAAGCATGAGGAAGTGCAAATGTAACAATGCCTAGTTGGAGAAAAGGTCTTTCTCCAACGGGTTGATGTTTTTCTCAAGTCTTTGAGCCTCGTTTTTGCCACTGTAGCTGTGAAAC
>JAPTHA010000010.1:21012930-21031850 GCA_029814585.1 Gymnapogon annona | reverse complement strand
AAGTACCCCCCCCATGAGGGGGGTACTTACCACCGCGTTAGCATCGCCGCAGCCACTGACCCAATTATTCCTTGGAAACATCAATTTGATTGTATCGCTTGAAATAATGCCATCTTTGAGAGCCCGGTCGGAGGATGAGACTGCGGCTGTGTTTGAGAATACATAACGTCTCAGGAATGGCTTTGACAGACTGAGGAATTCTTGGCAAAGCTTCCCGGTTTGCCTCAAACATGTTAATGATCCATCTCCTGGGAGTGTTTTCCCTTCTCGGTAGCTCTTCAGGTGACAAATGACTGACGGCAAACACCAGGTTTAATGTTTCACATACCTGATATTCTCACACACACACAAAGCCACTGGGACTTCCACACGTGTGCGGCCAAAGCCTCCGCCGATGAATTGGACGGTTCTCTGAGTTTATTATTTGGGCCTCACACCTTATGTTTGTTCACTCATGCGAGCGTACGCGGACATGCCGCGGCCGTGTCCACGCTGCCTCAGTTGTCTTGTGCGACTCATCTGCACTTTTATGTCCGTGTTGGACGATGGCTTTTCCTTCTGCTCCGGGCTCCTCTGGGGTTCCACTGTATCCTCTGCATTTGTACTCGCTCTGTTTGCTGGAAAACAGCAGTATTTGTCTTTTGTGGGACAGGGGGAGGATTTTGTGTCTTTCCGTTGCGATCTTAAGAAAACACAGGTGCCCCTTCCTTCCTATCAATATCCGTATGTTTATGTCCGTGACAGCAGCCGTACCTATTACATGTCTGCTCTGATGGATTATCTGTGACCATCTCAACAAACTGCAAAATGGTCCCTGGCATTTTTATTGGCACCAATCAATCGCGGGCATGTCTGAAAGTGGAGCAATTATGACAATCAAAGTGTTTTCAGGGACCTGAGATCAGTTTTTAATGACCGGCCTTCGTCATGTGTCAAATAAAGAAGGACTTGACTCGGTTTTTTTATTGCTTTATCTAGATGGGGTACAAAGCTAACAGTCTGCGGACATTGATGTATCACAGCCTTGAGAGAAAACTAACTCAAAGGATGAGTAATTGTCGCACGCTGACCTATAAATAGCACGAGGTAAACAATGATCTCACCGTTCTGGATATATCAAAAAAAAAAAAAAGAGACTCCTTTAAAATTGAAAATGGATATGGCATTGGGAGGAGGAGAAGATCAAAAAGTCAGGCGCTGGTGTCGGACCAACAAAAACAAATTGAGACTTTCTGTCTGGCAATTAGATGTTAACTGTGAGAAACAATCATCAGACGTATGGCCAAGGAACGTTCTGCGGCGGCCGCAGCCTCTGCCTTTGATTTACATAGACGTTGTGTCAAATGAGGCTGTGAGCTGAAATGTTTGACTTCTAAATGAGGGCTGTTCTGCTCCTTCCATTGTGCACCGCGGGCCGTATGGAATTATATGAGTGATGAGTCAAACTTTGACGGATAGGACTGGTTATACCTGTTTATACCGTGTTTATTCCACTGCAACTCATGTGTGCAGCTTTTCCTCTATTTTTCCTCCACCGTATCCAAAACACTGAGGCAGTAGCGCCTCATTTGCATACAGAGTTTGATTTCAGGTCGGTGTTCGATTTCAGTTTCGTTTTACAAAGGCATAGGCTTTATTTTTTTAGTTTTATTTCCTAAATATAAGTAATTGTTTTGTCTTTTTTAATTTAGTTTTAGAGTTACTTCTCCAGGAAAAATAAGGAAAGGTTTGATTTATATAAGCATTACAAGCTTTACTGAAGGTTAAAAAAACAGAAGAAACCGGACCCAGGTCTTAATGACACTTGTGCTGTTTATGTTCGTATCTGAAATTTCTGCTGCAAGTTGATCAATCACTAATTCAATTTCTGAATTAACATTATTTCAGGTGTCTGTGTGAATTTTCTGTTATTTTTCGGGAATATTTAGGTCAGGTTTTCTGCAAATACGTTTGCATTTGCTCCGGAGTTCCCAAGAGCAGCATAACGTAACAAAAAACTAAAACTTCTGGAGTGTACAAGTGAATAGAAATCCTCTATTTTGCACATTTATCTTAATGCATATATAGTAATTATAAACTGGTCAATTTTCCAAACTTCATTGCTAAGCTAACTTGTGTCTGAACCGTTAGGATTGCTGTAGCTTACAAGAAAACTCCATGCTAAATCAAAAGTACATTTTAAATCAAAACTGGTTTTGTAGTTATATTTTATATTGGTTCGTGTTGTATTATTCGTCATACATTGTAGTTAGTTTTTGGGACGTTGTTTTTTTTGTTGTTGATGTTGTTGTCCCTAGTTTTACTCGGAATAATCCACTCTACATAAATCTGCTTCAATGGAAACACCTCATAGTTTACAGAAAACCCAACTGTTCCTCCTTTATATTATTATTATCTAACAAATGTTACTGTTTAATGTGTTGTGCAGAAGTTATTCACGTACCAAAGCTCCCTCAAGTAACATATTTATTTGTTTATTCATTTATTTTTTGTTTCTGTTCTATATACTGTGTGCCATTTCGTCCCAGTGTAAACACTGATGCAGCCGGTATATGCACACGCTACAGGATCTAGTCTGGCAAAACACTTTGTAAGTCCAGTCTGGATTTGCTGTTAGTCACTGCCAGTTTACCATTTCCGGCTCTGGGGGAATATTTTCCTATGGTGACATGATATGAAAAATACAAAAGCAGTGAGCTGGACATACTGTAGGTGTGGTGAGGAGATTCCTCTCAAGCAACAAAGAGATTTCCCTCTCTTTAACCCTTTCATGCATAGTGGTCGCTACAGCTATTTTAAAATAGTTTTCTCTGATATGAATGAGTCTTAACGTCACAGTTGACTAAAAATCCTTAAGTAGGTTATCATAATTCATGTATGAGAGGGTTAATGCTACATATAACCTCTTTAACCCCACTACAGCTATTTTAACCCATAAAGACCCAATCAGCCACTGCTGACCAACATCAACTACCGATCTAAAATAATGATTAACATCCAATCCACTAAAGCTATCCATGATAATGATTTGTTTCGGCTTTTTTCCCTTCCGGGGTCGCCACAGCAAATCCAATTTGCACATTTGATTTGGCAGGAGTTTTTTTTATGTCAGATGCCCTTCCTGACACAACCCACTGGATGCTCATGCCAGGAATTGAACCTGGGTCCCCTATGCACCAGCCCCAGTGCCTTACCAATTGAGCTATCCAGCCGGGCCACTAAACCCATCCATACATGTCAGTAATTGGTGTAAAATACCAGTCTTTCATGGTCATCAGATATAACCCTTTTGAGTGTTCAGAGATTCTGTAGTTACCATGGAAACACCATCATCTTCTACAGCATGGATTCACCAATAAAACCCATGGAGTTGAATCAATAATTGGCGATTTCAGTCACATTTTCTTCAGTTTTGTTCATTTCTGCCAAAATAACCCTCAACTTTAACATTAATTTGAATGAACAATTATTAAATTAAATATAGGAAAATAACAGATTTTCACTTTAAAAGCGCTTTTAAAAATACCGACCCATGATATCATAAAGGATGGACATAAAACACTTTAGAAAAGATGAATAGAGAAAAACATAGATTTTTCCTACTAAATTAGCACTGGGTTTTCATGGATTAAAGTTGTTTTGTTTTATATGAATGAGTCTTAATGTCACAGCTGACAAAAAAAATCCTAAAGTAGGTTATTATAATTCATGCATGAAAGGGTTAAAAAAAAAACCATAGCACAGGAGTATTTACAAGTACAAGGAATGTGTTTACTGCGGAAGCAACGACAGAACAGAACATTCACACCAGGTATTTTTCTTACGATTATATCTGGATAGAAATGTCTAAAAGGGCAAAAGGTTACAAAACTCAATCTGTCTGGCATCGTTTCAAACGCAGCTTTCGTCCCGCGGCGGCCGATTCAACTTTAAACACACACTGCATTCTCAGGTGTCATCAAGCGATGTCGTCCTCGCGGATCGTGAACCTTCAGAGTGAAAATGCACTGACAGCTGAATCAGAAAAAGTAAACTGACGGTCGAGTGAGAGCCGTGTCGCTGAGCGGGCGGTTGAGAGACGTGGATTTATGGAAGGTCACACAGATGTGATGGAAGAAAGATAACAATTACACGTTGTTCTGCCGGTGCTTTAATGTGACAGCTCCGAAGGTCTGAATGAGAAAGATGGTTTACATTAAGGAAGGTGTGACTGTTAGAACATGTCTGACGTTTTTTTTAACACCCACACTCTCTCTCTCTCTCTCTCTCTCTCTCTCTCTCTCTCTCTCTCTCTCTCTCTCTCTCTCTCTCTCTTTCCGCAGAGTTTCAATGCTCTTCCACGTTCTAAGATGAAGTTATGGAAAGGTGCTACTTTCGCCTTCATGCTCTGTGGCGCAGCCCTGTCCACCCTCCTCATTAGAAACATGGCCACTGTCGGAGACTTCAAACCCAAAACCAAACACCTTCACTCACCTTCGTCCATGTCAAACCCATCTTCACCGTTACAATCCAAAACCTCACTGCAGTTAACCTCAGCAGCAGCAGCAGCAGAAACATCAGCGTCCTCCCAGCCAATGGGTGGTCTTCACCGGAGGATCCGATCAGCAGACGACATGAACTCCATCCTGTCGGAATGTAAGACAAACTGATAGTTTGTGCCCTCACGTGTCTGGTCTGAGATAAGATGTGGTGTGAAAAATGTCCGGGGTTCAATTAACACCTCATTGTTTACCGGCTCTGTGTCGTAAAGAGGCCAGTGGGGAGTCTGGGGGTTTTCCCAGGGGTCCCTCCAACATGAGTTCATCACCACCATGTTTTAAAACCACCTGAAACCAGCCACAACACGATGAAATTAATTGTTTTAATTTCAAATAAAGAAGTACTACGGAGAAGAAGAAAAAATAATAGTCATAATTTCATCCATTTACATAGACAACAGGAGAGAAAAGTTATTTAATAAAAGACACTGGCCAAGAACAAAAGCAAGAATAGATGATGGTGAAATTATGGTAAAACAAATAAAAAAAGAAGTTTAAAAAAACATATGAATAATAAAAAGTGTAGTAGAGAAAAGCAATAAACGTCAATAATAACACATGATCCCACCTCATAAATAAAACCAATAAAATAGTATTGAATAAAAATAAATACAGCATCTCAATAGTACAACAGTCTATGAAGTTGTAGGTGTTTGGTGACGTTTGCAGATGCAGACCCTCAGTGGTTCAATATAGTAAAGATCCTCTGTTAATGAGGCCGCTTACATTTAGTTACTCTTTTTTTAAAATGATATTTTATTGGGATATTCATTAGACAATAATATATTTACATTCATACACTACAAGACAACATTCCCAACCCACAATGACAGGATCAGAGACAACAGACAAAACACAAAAAAAACTAAACAAATCATAACAAGAGAAAACAACAAAAAAAACATAGAAATAGGTGAACGTGAGTTCACTATATGTGTTTATGTGTTTTTATATTTTTTATATGTGTCTATGTGACTCATGTCACATAGACACTTACCTCTTAAGTTCTCCAAGCCCTGCTCTGGTATATAGAGCTGGACCATTATGGTTCAGCCTACTTCCTGCTTCCCTTTTTCAACCAGTGGTTTATTTTCTCCAGGTGTCTTGATTGGAAGGGGGTCTAATTTCCATTTCCTATCACTATATTTCTTAGTGATTGTCAACAGAATTTGTGTCAGTTTCTTCACATACTTAAACAGTTTGAGTTGAGTTACATTCACTAGTAGACAGACTTCAGGGCTCAATAATACAACAGTCCATGAGGTTGTATGTATTTCCTGGAGTTTTTGATGCAGACTCTCAGTGGTTCAATACAGTAAAGATCCTCTGTCGCTTACATTTAGTTGCTGTGACAGGATCTCATCAACAAATCCAGCTCAGTGGCATACTAATATTTTTTTTAGATAACACTGACGATAAGATCAGTTCTCCTCACGTCAGGCAGGATCAACCTGACACCTGACTCTTGTTAATGGCGCCAGCTGCACCTCATTCACCTGAGAACCATCTGTTGTGATTAACTATCTGATTATTAGGAAGCGTGTGTCAAAGCATCACACAAAGCTCTGATAATCCCGCTGTCACCCGTCCTCACACACCGTTTTATCTCCCTTCTGTCAGTTTCCATGATGTTCCAGAGCTTCACCGAGGGTGAGCTCCAACACGTGGTTGGGACGTTGCTGGACAGGAAGAGGAGGAAGAGTCAGCGTCTCAGCGAGAGTCAGACACGAAGGACTAAAAGAGCTCGGAGGCCGAAGCCCTGCTCCGTCAGAGAGTTGGAGCTGACGGTGAGCGAACTGGGCCTCGGTTACGAGAGCGATGAAACTGTAGTGTTGCGTTACTGCAGCGGCAAGTGCACGGCACATCGGCACAACTATGACATCACCATGGAGCACATGATGCGAACAGGCTTCAGGAAGAAGGGCCGCAAGGACAGAGTGAGCAACGGCCCCTGCTGCCGGCCCACGGCTTTTGAACATGACTTTTCCTTCATGGATAACAAGCACAAGCACCACACGATACAGAATGTGTCGGCAAAGAATTGTGGATGCGTATGACCCCCGCATGTCGGACCGCTCACATCTTCATGCTGCTCTTATGGAAGAGTTGAATATGGATGCTATTTTTTAAAAAAAAGCAAAAATGACAGTCTGTGGAATATAAACTCAAGGAAAGGTGGAAATAACAGGAATATATTCGTCGCATCTGTCAGACAGACCTTGACTCTGTCACATCGTAGGACCTGATGACATAGATGGCAAACGCGTTGTTTTTTACACGGATGGGAAAAGACGCAAGAAAGCGACACCAAAAACATATTACTGTGTTTTCTATCTGTGTGGTAACACTGTACAATGTGGTACAACGGCATTGTAGCAACATGTCAGTGATCTTCCTTCTGAGTAGTAGGTCCTACGGTGGACTGGCGGTGTTGGGCCGTGGGGGACTAGAGTTGGTCCTCCTTTTAAACTTCAAAACCACATGTGTACGTGGTTATAACAGAGACAAGAAATCACCTCTCGGGCAAAAAGTGCTAAAAAATAATCACTTTAAAGGTTCCATATCATTAGCCTCATAGCATAATTGCCATTGTCATATTTTTGGCCAAAATGTGATATCTGCATAAAATAAAACAGGAGAGTAAAATTTCGCAAATTTCCACATGGTGGGATCAATATGTTTTATCTTATCTAAAAGTTATGCGGATATTACAGTTTGGTCAGTATTATGACTTTTATGTTGTGTATGTTTTGCACTTCCTCATGTGCTTATGTTTGATCTGCAGCCGTTTTTTTATGTTCGTCACCTCCATTTCCAAGCTAGTGTTGCAGTCAGGGTGAATAGAGATATTGAAGAACTTGAAAGTGATTATGAGGTTCCAGTGTGCTCCTCAACAAGGTCAGTAACCATGGATACAAAGTGAAGACAATGTGGAAGTGTCTTAAAGTGTTCTTTTCTCGGCTTCACTAACTCAATGGTAGCTGTATTGAAGCTGTGGTCACTGTGTAGTTGCACTAACAAGAGTGTGAACTAACGTGAAGTTGCCGGCATCACCATGTCAGGAAGTTAGCATTAGCATTAGCTCAACCATGACAGTTGCCTATGACAACAGCATATAAACTGACCTTCCATGACCTTTTCTGCTATAATCCCTTGACACAGGCTGTTTCTCAACACATGTTCTTGTCCGTTCTCGCGACCCTGTGAAAGGTTGTCTGCTAGCGTAACTGGAGGAAGTGCTGGTTGGTGACTTGGCTGGGAAAATATCCCAAAATGCACTTGCTACTCTCAAATGTTCCGGCAGCTTCTGTAAAAAACTAGATGACCATCACTACATGATGTGAGGCAGAATTGCGACAAATAGATCTTTATTATCAGTATATGGGATTCTACATAAAGTATTAAGATTCTGAAAAATACAACATATAAATGTAAATGGTACAAATGTACTGAAATCAAACTGGGTAACATTGAGGTCATTTGAGGGAAATGCGTTCGGGAGACAATGGTGGAAATACAGCAGAGAGAGGAGGAAAGTTCAGGAGTACAAAGCCGTTCAATTACAGACACGTGTTCTTAGAAAGTTTGTTCTCTGGTTCCATTGTTACCAAGAGAGCACTCACCAATATTTCTCGATATTGTGAAACAGCAACTGAGTTCTTTGATGCGTCTTCTGGTACTGGGACTGAGCTACTGTTAGCTTAGAAATGGAGTTAGCCAACGTCCTCCATCTCCCGCCACGTGACATACACTCCAACACACACTCCAACACAACCTTTAGATTAAGACAGGAGCACATGCAGATCTTACATACTGAACCTTTGGAACCCTTTAGAACTTTAAAAAGATGAAAACACACATATTTATTTGCTGATGTTTACTTTAAATTCACCTCAGGATAGTTTGGACCACTGACCTAATTCTCATGTTTTGTAATCACAAGAAGTATGTGGACTAAACGCTGTGTTGTGTCTGTTTGTATCACAGGTCTGTTACTGGTTGCAGTGTTATTACACAGGTTAAAGGAACGAGTGTTTTCAATGAGCATTGGACGATGGAAGACGATCCTTTCTTTTTAGCTCCAGGTTTGATTCCCACTGCTAATTGTGTTTTGTATGTTGATGTTGTGTAGATGATTGACAGTACAGCCCCACTTTCAAACACATATTTCATTATCATTACCGTGATCCAAGAGTGTGAAATTAGCACATCTGTTCTCCATACAATCAGTCATTACGCTCCAACATTTCCAGTAATTTTTAAGAGGCTTTCTTTATATACCTTTTCCTCAAATTAGCCCGTACCATTACTGCCCACAGATCCAATTTTCCTCAAAGAATTGCCAAAACACACTTTAGTTTCTTCAACACACTTGATGAATTCACAATTCATAAACAATTCCTGATGATACAACTTTTTTTTTTCTTTTAAAGACCCTGTCTCTGGATATAATTTGGAAAATTTACACTCGGCTGAATTAGGAACTCTACGGCCGAGTGTGAAGGAGGAGAACGGTTTTAGTGACGACAGTAGGAGAAAACTATGAAGTAGATCTGGATCTGGAATTTTGTTTGTACTCATAAAACCTTGCAACTATCAGCAATCCAAAGCCCACAGTGCAGCCTTTTATTGGCCCATCAAATGCCTCCTTGTTGTATTGCCTGGGTAGAATTTAGGGAAAAAAATAAGCTGTTGACATGACTTTATGAAGCATCTTTTTCCATCTTTGTTTGGTTTTGAACCCATCCCAACTCTTTGCCTGAAGTAAAATAAATGATGGTCTTGTATGTTTTTTTTTTCTTTATCCTGAAGAGGTGCAGTGTGCGGCGTGGATGCGGTGCATCTTTGTTGTAGTTTAAAAATGTATTTATTTGGGAATTAAATTATGGTTTGCATATTTATTTAGACTAGCACACAGAAACAGGACAGCTTATTATCATTAAGCAACTGTGCCAAAAAATGTTCTATCTAACCTTCTATACTGACTGCTGAATAAACAGAATTTCAGAGGTATGGATGTTCATTATTTCTCCCACTGTCTATGCTGGGGTGTTAAATATCTTGTACTCAGATTGCATTTAATAAAATGAATAAATACATACCAATAAAACTGCTGCTACATGCTGTTAATACTATAATGATTGTAAGTCGGTTGGTGAAAGTCAGTAACGACATGAATAAGTGCCGAGATCAGGTTACAATAAATAAATCATAGGTGGATTAAGGCAACGGCACCTTTGTCATGTTAATTCTGAACATTAAAGCAGCGTCTCTGTTAGGTTTAGGTCTGTGCAATCATTTCCTCACAGCAGCGGCTCTTGTGAACAGTAGTGACAAAACCTTACGAAAGAGGGGGGGGAGCAGAGCAGCAAACATGTTTGATGTGTTTGCTCTTGGTTTGTCGCCCTGTTCAACCGTCCAAGTATTTCGGCAAAAAAACAAAACAACAAAATACAACAGTGTTAATGCCCTTCTTGTTGGATATTTGTGGAATTGCGTCATTTTCGAGAATACTCTCCCTTTAAGATCTTTTTATAAGATCCAGGATGGAACAAAGTAAACTTTTTAGAAGTGATCATAAACAGCCCTCATTCAGCTGGAGCGCTGCGCATTTCAGAGTTAAACCACATGGAGTAACACATAGTTGTAGGGTCAAGCTCATACATTTAAACATGACATTTTATCAGGTGTCCTTAAAAGGTCCCTCGCATTGAAATGACATTCACTGACATGTGATTCAAGAAGTTTGTTTGGACATCTTTGGGTTTTGAGATACAAGAACTCTTTCTGTCACAGTCCAGTCTGTGGACATAAAGAAAAAATAGTTTAAAACAGCAGTGGCCTGGTTATGTTGGATGTTATTGATAACCTACTTCAGGATTTTTTTTGTCAGCTGTGACATTAAGACTCATTCATATAAGAGAGAACAACTTCAACCCTTTCATGCATAGTGGTCACTACAGCTATTTTAAAGATGTTTTCCAGAATTAAACCTCATATTAAAGCTGAAATGGTTGTTGGCAGGAAAAGAATTTACTAATGTCTCCCAAATTATTGGTCCCATCAACTTGCCGTTTCTGCTAATTTCATCCTTGACCAAAAATCTGTAGTTATGCCAAGTTGTAGCCGTCAGCTCTTAATGATTTTATGTGATTCCCGAGACACACCAGCAGAGTCCCATTACAAGGCTGTCTATATGAACGAGTCTTAATGACACAGTCACAGTAGAGTATCCTAATTCTTGCATGAAAGTATTAAGACTCATTCATTTAGAGAGAAAACAACCCTTTAATAACTGTCCACTGTAGTGACCAAGGGTTAAAATAGCTGAAGTGACATCTATGCACGAAAGGGTTAATCAGACTGGTACATTTTTACGCAGGAATGATGTCGTCTATGAAGATCAGACCGATGGTTCTTGGTGGATCAGTGAGCACAATAACAGACTCTTTCAAATCCCTCAAAAGTGGAGATGGATTCTAAACTAAATGTCTAAGTATTAGATTTTGCCCTAAATGACCTGATGACACTGTAAACGCCCCGGGAGTCAGTCCAGTCTAGTATAATAGAAGACATAATTATATAAGATATGTTTACAAGTCGAGATTTTCTATTAACTTTCATTGTTGTATGTAAAGAACCTGATCAGGAAGGGTGTCTGTGACGCACAGGAACACACATAAATGCTGAAAAGAGATACTGTTGTCGAATTATTCCAATGTGTTTTTGATTTTGTAAGCAGCACTGTATAAAAAAAAAAATCCATCCAGGGTGGAGGCACAAATAACAATTGTTCCTGTTTACATTCATCATCTGCAATTACAGTTGGTTGTAGAAGGGCTGGTTTTCTCAGAACACTTAACACGGTTCACAAAAGCGTTCACGACACCTCACGTATGATTTAACTGAACATAAACACAACGTCCAGCTTTCACGCCCTCATTCATGTGACCAGACTGTGTTCTAACCAACTGCACATTGTTGTTCTCAATCAGAAGCACATTGGTCCCATGAAGGCAGTCGGCTCGTCTCATTTTACTGAAATTATCCTTTATTTATTTCCCCAAACCCTAAAACCAAATGTATAACATTCATCTTCACATAATCATGTAATTTTATCGTCAAACCAATTTTTTTTTGTCTTTGGATGTCGCACAAAACCATCAAATATACAAACGCAACACAAGAAGAGCTATTCAGAACAATACAATAACCATTGTTATGGAAAGAGAGATGTTGTGTCTTATAAGTTTATTTTCTTGATTATTAATTGATTGATTGATTGATGTGTTGAAAGAAACAATTGAAACACTTTTAAATGGAAAGATTATGAATACATTAAATTAAATAGAAGTGATAAAATATATAACAGTACAAAACAGCAATAGTTCTCAATGTTTAGTTGAATTGAGTTTAGTTTACCTTACTTTAGTTGAGTGTGGTTGAATTTAGTTCAGTTGAATTAAGTTTAGTTTAGTTTACTTGACTTTTGTTTAGCTGAGTTTGTTGAGTTCAATTTGGTTAAGTTTAGTTTAGTTTAGTTTAGTTTAATTTAGTTTAGTTTAGTTTAGTTTAGAACCCATTATACACAGAGTAGAGATGCTCTGTTACCAGGTGTGGTGAACGTGGGCCTGGTGACCAACTAACTGACAAACCAAAATGACCAATAAACTAACCCAGGGGTCTGCAACTCCGGACCTGGAGAGCCAGAGTCCTGCATGTTTTAGATGTTTCACACCTGGTTCAATGATCAACTCATCACTAAAAGCTGCAGAAGCCTGGAAATGATGTAATCCAGGTGTGATGGAAGAGGGAAGCATCTAAAACATGCAGGACTACAGCTCTCCAGGACCAGGGTTCCCTACCTCTGAACTAACCGACGGAATGGCAGGCTTTACCGACCAAGCAGTGCACCAAACAACTAACGGGACTGGTACCAGACTAACCAATAGATTCCAGATTCAGTCATTTTTCCTGTCAGATACAATACAACGTTCAACTTACAAATCGACCACTAAAGGAAACGACGCTCAACTGTACGGGCTCAGGAGGATAAACCATCCAACAGAGACGTATGGACACATGCACGATGAACACAAATCAGTTGAAAAAAATGCTACGCAATCTGTCCAAGCAGTGCTATATGGACTGTTGTTTCCATGGCGATGACAATGACATCATTGGACAACAGTGCTGTCATCTGTCCCATCTTTCTGTCATCGCTAATAGTCTTACTTCCGCTCTTGACGTGCACGGCCATTCCAGTGCTGGTCTTTTATTTTGCTAACGCTCTGATTGATGAGTCAGCAATTAAGCAATTAGTGTGTTTGGCAAGGTGGTATGTGTGTTGGCTGACCCGATTTCTGGGCCTGTACTTTGAACGGGACTGCTTTGAAGTGGGAAACAAGAGACTTCATGTCAGATTCCTCTGTCTCATGTCAAGAACAATCTTCCAGAAACATGTGCGCGGAAAAGTGTTAACGCTGAAACGGAGAATGTGTTTGCGTGTATCCAGCAGCGGTCGCTACTATACGTGTGTTCTGAGGGGAGTCATTCTTTAGTTTTGTCAGAGCCAATATTTTGACGTGTCGTAGCAGGATTAACAGGTGTAATTGATGTCATTAATTATAGGTGAATTCCATCCAACTGCGTCAGTTTTTCGGGAGGAGATAAAGTCATTCCCTCGTGGGTTTTTTACACACACGTCCCTGGACAGAAAGTCGCTCGACCTGCTGTGAACTCAGGTTTGTTTTTCTGTCGGAACGCAGGTCTCAGATATCTGTGACCTCACAGCTCGACCACGTACTCACCCTAACACTGTGGGATGACCTGAGCAGAGACTTAAATCAGAGTCCAAAAACGCCAAGACTGAAGCCAAATGCATTTGTTTCAGTTTTTGCAGTTTGTGTAATTACGCCACTCGTACGGATGTGATTCGGTAACATTTGCTTGAGCTGTACGTCTGTCACTGTGCCAGTGGACAGAATTAAACTGAAGGTCTATTGTTACATGTGCTGTACATTTGGCGAAGGATTTGCTTCCGGCTCAGAGGACTGGAGTGGCACTGGTTGAAGTGTGAGGCTATATCAGGCTCAGTGCACTGAGCTAAATGTGGACGCTAACACGGCAGCGCGGGCGCTGTGACAAAGCAGTATTTGTTTTAAATGCAGCATTTCTCAGGACGAGTTGACCTACTGATGCCGTCACTTACAGGATGTTAGAATCCTAAAATTCATAGCAGTTATGCTGATGGGAACATTTACTGCATTGGAATGTGGCCACTTACTGAAGTCCTAGACTGTGTGTATGGTACTTGTACTTTAAGTGTTTCCATTTTCTGCAGCTCTATAACTTTTATTCTTATTATTACTCATATCTCCCTCTGTTACAAAAAAGCCGATCTCTCACCCAATTCTGTCTATACATATCTATCTATCTGTCTGTCTATCTATCTACCTACCTGTCTGTCTGTCTATCTATCTACCTATCTTTCTATCACTTTGTCTGTCTATCTATCTATTTACACATTTGCCAAGTCTGCAGTGAAACCCTGTAAAAGATTTGTAGCATAAATCTTATATTGGATTCAAGGGGCAGATGTGCTAAATACTTTCCACTTTTACTTTTTTTCTTTCTTTTATTCCTGGGACCGGGAAATACATTTGGGCATTACAGCAAATGCAACAGCAAACCTAATGACGATTTAACACAGTGAATCCAAATATATATGTGTTTAACTGCACAGTGAGTACTCAGACTTTGACACTTGGACGGCCTGCTGCTGATTATACACTGGTGTTCGTTAACTCTCTTTAACGCAGAGCTCTTCCCTGTCGCGGAGGTGTTTGTACTTAAGTGGAGGATCTCAACGCTCACTCCAGCTCTGGCAAGATGAGCAACATCTGATACATTTCATACTTGTCAAGACAAGTCACTAAAGACCACAAATGTTAATCTGATGTTGGCACTAGAGAACGTTCAAGTCAATGAATCACCCGAGTCATTAGGATTTATCCTGTAGGCATGAAGTCTGTGAGAAGTGTCACGGCAGTTTTACACATATTTCCAGGCGATCACTTAAGACCCTGAGCATGTTTTCTATGGACTCAATCATAGAGGAACCTTTTACATGTATGAAGACTTAGTGTTTCACATGTGGGAGGAACAAATCCCTGTAAAGGACCAGACAACACTTGCATAACATCCTGCGCAGTTTCAACAAAGCGAGCACCAGTCAAACCAAGACTGCGGGGTTTTGGTGGTAACAGAAAGTCAACTCCAATTATCAACATTTCGAGTCGATCAGAGACAGTTCACACGGAATGACGTGACTAATGCATGATCCTGTCCTGTAGTGTTGTATTTTTTGTGGGGGAAAAAAAGCCTTTCCCATGGGGTTCCCTGGAGCACATGTTTCGACTTTGCTGTGACTTACTCTACTCACTACAGCTGTGGCTGGAAACATGACTTCAACACTTTGTATTTTCAGCTATTTTTTATTTCGTTGCCAGCTACAGAAATAACCCAGAAATGCATGAGTCACATCAAAGACACACTAATACTCTTAAGCATGTGAATGTAATATCATTTAATGTGAGGATTTCCGCTGTCAGCAAAGACTTTCGATTACAATTCAAAAGGAATATTTGGAACGTCTTAACCCAGCTCTTGTATTTACATATTTTCTTTTAATTAACTTCCTGGTATTTTATTTCCTTTCTCGGAGCACTAAAAAAACAAACAGCAAAATGTGCTTTAAAATGTTTACAACAGCTATGAAAAAGGAGCCACTTCAACTCTGATGTAAACAGATATTTCCGCTACTTGCTGTTGCAGTAAATGGTCTTCAACTGAACACATGCACGGCAGAGACGTGGAGGAACGGCGGGAAACGACCGGAGCACGGAAAAAGAAAACACTGTGGGAATCAAATTGGGTAATAACACATGGCACCAATTTGATTACAAAGATGGATTAATCTACAAGAATTCAGCCCGCACTTGAACTGTGGTTTGACATTTTCAAAGAAAAAAAAAAATGCAGACGTTTGTCGCAACCCTGCAACGGATACAGTGGGTTCAGAAAATGAGTGAGCGAGAGCAGACGTTTGTTTTTTCCTGACTTAACTTTTTTATATAGTAGTAGTCATAGAGTAGACATAGTCAGTCAACATTTTATATAGTAATAGCGGTTTCGACTGAAAATTAATGAGCTCTGAATTGAATAAAGGGGAAATGACAGACTTCAAATCAGTACAAATACATTTATTTGGATGAAACACCACCTCACGCGCACATTTTAACTCAAAAAAATGATTATTTATGTTTGCGGATCGGAAAAGTAAAAAAACCTTCCCCGGCGTTCATGTCAGCGCCGTGGCGTGTTGGAGGATAATAGTGTTAGTGTATACAAGACATCTGTTGTTGGTAATGGCGCTGACAAGATCTACAATAAACATGCCAAAGTTTTACAGCCCCCCCACCCGCAGCCATCCCCACCCCACCTACCCACCCGTCTCCTCCCATGTCCAGCTGCATCATGTTGGTGAGTGGAGACGTCTTCGGAGGACGGCAGTGGGACAGAGGATGCAGCAGCAGTGACTCTGGAGGACACAAACAGCGTGAGCAGGTGTTTCTCCTCGACTCGACAACAACGGCTGAACTCTCCAAAGATGAATTGGCTCCATTTGTTTTTGGCCATGTGTCTTTTTCTCTTTTTTTTTTTTCTTTTTTAAATGACATGATTACTTTAAGTCTTTGGGCGTTACATTTTTAATTGCATTATATGATTTGTGGTGGATTATGTGGGGGGGGGAGGATATGGGGGGGTGAGGTCATAGATATATCATTACAAAGATACATCCGCAGGTTTTAGAAATGTACTTTGTTCTCTTCGTGCTCTTTCATTATTCATGTGCGGTTCCCAATACTTGTGTAAATATTTAAAACTTGCGGACCTAAATAACCATTAATAATTCACCGAATTCATAAACTGCTAATTGAGAAAGATGACATTGCTCATATACAGTTTCATAAAACTATTCCATGTGAATACAACTCGTAAGTACTCGATGACACATGAGCATAATATGAATTCATAAGCTGTGGCGTTAAGGCGACAGGGTTGGATCTGATGGACTGACGGTGACAGAGGGGACGCCCTCTGATTGGCTAAAAGAAATGGACATGGGAGATGTGAGGTCATCCAATGAAGACTAACCATACTTGGACACGTGGGTGGAGGATGAAAGTCACCAAACACACATTACACGCTCACACGTTATCTATGTTAAACACCAGCTGCTTTCAGCCAATGGCAGCACGTTGATGTCACACAGACAGTGGAAAAGATGGATGTTATGACAGTATTCCAAACTCGACGCCAGAAATTGTCCCAGATTTCCCCAAGCAGTTCAACTGTGGCATGGGCCATCAATACAATACACACACGTGAATACACACCTTCTAACTCACACACACATTGGATTTCTGATTTTTACAATAGATTTAGCCATTTCTGTTCAAAATGAGCTTCTTTCTCGGTTTGTTTTAAATAAGTCATTTGATGTTACAAACAAATGATTGACAGCCACAACGACCAATCAGAGACCAATAACATCAGGCCCACACACTCTTTCTGGTTATTTTAATGGCGTCCACTGTCATGGTTGAAAATAAGAGTGAAGCTCCAATGCGTGGGATTGAAGGGGAACACACACACATACACACACACACACACACACACAGACACACACACACAGACACACACAATACCTATACACGCAGAGTTACCAAAACTCCAGAAATTTATCACAAATACAGAGAACACTCCATAAATACACACTCTAGACACTACACAAGGAAACCTAAGCAACAAGTGGAGACACAAACCTCTACATAAAACAAAACCAGAGTCCAGATCAGAGTCCATGTGAATCAAAGAAATGTCTGGGTTATGGCAGCATGGAGGGATGAAGTGAAGACATCTATGAGACCGCACTGCTGGCTGAGGAATCAACTATTAAATAGCTGATTACTCAACCACAGCCGAGCAGCGTGATGGTTCAGCTCAAGGCCCCTTGAGGGAGAGGGTGTGGCCCAGGCACAGCATGGACCGGCCATGACATCCACCTGCTCCACTCATGAATTCTACCTCGATGCACAACTGCGTCTTGGAAATAAATCTTGCCACACCTTGACTGATGTCTCAGTTTCTAAAATGGTACATGGATACTAACTGGATTTATTTTTGCACAGTGGGAAGAAACAGCATTGCAATGTCTCTGTTTTATGAAGTGTGTGGTCAATGGCAGTCTGTGCATTTCAACCATAGGCCTTCAGTGATGTCTTATTAATCTGATCTATATTAATATATTTGATCATATATGTTAGTGCTAGTGTGGTGATGCATCCTACAATTATTCTTCTGTCAATAATATCTGAATTAAAACAAAATGACAGTGGAAACCAATTGGAACTTGGCTTTATTGACTGTGGTTTAACAGTTTAAGTTAATTTTCAACCTTGAAAATTAGTTATATTTTTTTTTCTGGTTCAAAGATCCTAAAGCCAGTGACTTTTCTTTGGTGGATATTTTGTGATAAATGGCATGAAAACATTGAACACCAGCCCAAGAAATTTTCTGATTTTGTTCAGTGGCATAAAATGTGAAGCTTTGGCAATAGTTGAAATACAATTATCTTTTTTTTTTCCTTCACAAATGAAATTCTATACAAAAAGTGTTAGAAAATACATGACATTGTTTAACACAGAAGTGGGGGTTTTTTTCGCAGTGAATTAAATCCGGTGCAAAAATCCCATTTGTGACTCTGGGCAATGCTAACTTTCACCGATGAAACTGTGTCATCCCTATTTAGAGACATTAGTGCCTTCAAATAGATGTGGAATGGTCCTGTCAAGAAGAATGGTGGTCATTCTGTGCATCCGCTGGCGTGCGATTGGAGGACAGAGGATGTTCTGTGTGCTGGTTTTGATGTCCTGTGGTCTGAGGACAGCATTCATCAGCGTATACGACCACAGTCAGTTCAGTCCATGTCGAGGTAGATACAGTTGCAGGGATGTAGCATTCCGATAGTGATCTTGGTGTTTAGTCGTTTTGCAGATATTCTTGCACTGTAAAACAACCAGCGTTGATGCTGCTGATGGCACACAGAGATAAGAGCAGGAAATTTGATCCTGATCACTGTCACAGGGAACTCACTCCTCTGGTACCTGTTCTTCTGCCGCCAACAGATCAGTTTTTGTACCGCATATGCTACATAGCAAAGTGGCTTTGATCTATTAATTGCTCGTGTGTGTGTGTGTGTGTGTGTGTGTGTGTGTGTGTGTGTGTGTGTGTGTGTGTGTGTGTGTGTGTGTGTGT
>JAPTHA010000010.1:20956643-20966997 GCA_029814585.1 Gymnapogon annona | reverse complement strand
TCACTGGAAACTGGAATTTGGACCTGATATATCCCTAATTGAACAAATTAACTAACTTAAAAATAAAATTGACTCACAAATTTAAATTTTGGAACCAAATCAGTCTGGATCATTACCAGCCTGAAAATTATGTTGCAACACATCTAGCAGCTGCATCGTAAATAAACTGAAGTAATTCACTGTGTTTTTGTGGAACCACTAATCAAACCCTATTTGAAATAAGTGTGAGTGGACAAATAAGATAAAGCGCTTAATACTGCCTTTAAGTAGCTGCTTAGTGTAAGATCACTGACATTTTTCAAATGAGGAATTTTGTAATAACTATGTGATAATTTATTTCCCAATTATCATACAATTACAGTACTATACATTAGACTATCACAAACATTAAATCAATCTGTGTGTGACAAGAGATGCCAGATTATTACTGTGGCAAATCAATATAAAATCAGGTTAGAATTTTCTGTACTTTACAGAATGAACGGTTACATTCAAATATAATTTGCAGTAAATGACACCAGACGCCATTAAAACCACTTTCCACTGTATTTTGTGGATTATAAAGCCCTTCTGTTCATGCACTCAAAATAACCAATGCCATTATTTCCAGTACGGGTTAAATAGTCCTTGGCGCCTGGAGTCACTGAAGCCTGTGTGGATGCACGTAAGTGTCTTTACTCCTTTTTCTACACATGGCAGAGCAGGAAAGTGCTCGCTGTGTTCACAAACTGAAGATGAGCTCATCCGCTGACGTGCCAGAGCTGTACTGGTGTTCTACGTGACTTTGGTACAACTCATCAGCTCCTTTGTCCAACAGCAGGTGGCAGCAGAACACTGACCAACGAGACAAAAGGCTGTAGCTGAAGAACCCGGCATGCAGATATGACTGGAGCCTCCCTCACATGTCTTCAGCGCATGCAAGCTCACATCAAGGTGTGAGCATGTATGCATGCAGCGCTGTCGCGTGTCTATTCAGACACGCACAGACCCAACCACAGCTGAGGAACCAATGAAGCAGCTGCAGGCCTAGAACTAATGTGGAACTGGTAGATTAGAATATGCTCAAGGCCAGAATTCCACTAGTTAAGAAACAACAGATTGGCAGAAATGAGAAGAGACAGCATAAGAGGAAGAAGAACAAAGAATGAAATTAGAAAGATGAAAAACAAATGCAAAGCAAAGAGGAGATATGCCAAGAGAAAAGATGCAGAAAGGAGAGAGCAGAGAAGGAGAAGAGGAGGGGAAGGGAGAAAAGAGGAAGAAAGAATAGGGTAAGGAAGAAAGGGAGAGGACCAGGATAGGAGAGGAGGGGAACTGGAGAGCAGGAGAAGGATGAGGGTAGAAAAGGAAGAGAGGAGGGGAGATTAAGAGAGGAGAAGGAGAGGAGGGGAGAGAAGAGCAAGAGAGATAAGGGGAAGGAAGAGAGGAGGAGAGAATGAGGGGAGAAGAGTAGGAGGAGAGGGGAGGAGGGGAACTGGAGAGGAGGGGAGAGAAAAGGAAGAAAGGAGGGGAGAGGAGAAGAGAAGGAGAGAGGAGGAGAGAAGGAGAAAAGAGGCGTGGTAGAGAGGACGGGAGGGGAGATGAGAGGAGGGGAGAGGAGGACCGAAGAATAAAAGCTGAGTGGAGGAGGTGAGGTGAGGAGGGGAGTAGCAGGCAAGGACGAGGAGGAGAGTATGTTGAGGAGAGGTGGATATGGAAGCGTATGAACAGAGGGGAAAAGGGGACGGAGTGGATTCGGAGCGGAGCGGAGCTTAGCGTGGGATAGATACAACATTTTAAATGGATAGGATGGACCCCTCTAAACCTCCCCATAAAAAGGGCCCCTAGCCAAAACAAAAGCAATCCTACCCATATCGCACAATAGTGACTTGTGTGCACACAGTGTCCCGACGAGCGCGCTGCCAAACAGCACAAAGCACTCAGTGCATCATCCCACATGACTGCAGTGCTGGAGGACATAGTGTTTCATTTCAACCTCATTACGATGCTCGAACTCCAGCCTGCATCGGAGCATATCCAGGCCCCCGCCCCTGATAGCATAGCTGGAATCAATGCTTCGCCTCTCATTAGCCTAGCATATTATTGGCTTTTCTTGAAGACGCTGGGGTGAAGGGCACTGGAGGCCCCTGTTTAGTTTTTTATTTATGCCTAGGCTTTAAAAGCAGCTTAATTACACAGTGCCGCCGGTGCACACAACAGGTCCCCACCCGGATATGTCTGCCTTGGCCGTGATGTTCAGATGCTAAATTAAGACGGTGAGTGAGAAAAGAGAAGAGGAGACGGCAGAAGGAGAGGCAGAGAGATAGGAGCAGAGCAGGGCTGAAAAAGATCAAAAGAAGTGAGAAGAAAATGCGAGAGAGGTGAAGGGGAAATGCGGAAAGGGAGGGGGAGGTTCAGAAAACACTTCATTACAATCTCTCTGGCTGCAATTACACTATTTAAACAGCAACAATGGAGGGGCTGCCTCTGTGGAGCACCTCCTCATTACGAGTAGGAGGAAGGAGGATGGGGAGGGAGTGGTGGAGGTGGGTTACAAGAGGCAGAGGGTGGGGTGGGGGGCTTAATACACAACCCCTCCCACACTTGAGTGGTATTCCACACCTGCATGTACTGTACATTAGAGGAGCCAGTGCTACGTGTCTGCTGCACTCTCACAGTCTACAGATATGAAACAGAAAGCTGCCTTTTCATCTTCCTCCCTCTTGGAAGCAATCTGGACTCAGAGCATACAAGGACAAGCACAGCTCCGGTATGAAAGACAGTGGTAGTGGCTGGGAGGTACACAGCCACGCTCCCAAACTCTTCTGACTGAACCTCTCCTGTGTTACATCCATATTGTCAACGCCGACCATAGTTTTCACACTTAATCTCTGAGGCCCGACAACAACTGCACACCTGTCACATTAACTGCATCCATGCAGAAATATGACTGACATGACGGTGAATATAAGGTGTAACGTTTGTGTTTATTACAACATGTAGTCGCCCTATTTAACACTCTGATTTTAGACGACGGGGAGAAAATAGAAATGTTGATATTTATTTGTGTGCAGTTATATTTACTACATGGTGGCAAATCCTCATCGGTCCACATCTGACTGAAGTGTATGAGTCATTAATGTTGCCAATTATCATAGTTATTAAGGGTGAATTCTGCCTTTAGTCTTCAGCAATTCGACTGTCAGAAGCGTTTCACTGCTTCTACTGGACTGATTCATGCGCTATATTTAGGTTATGTGTGTGTGTGTGTGTGTGTGTGTGTGTGTGCAGTTTGTATCATCAGGGTTTCTATAAGTAATGTGTTGGGTTTAAGACCTTTTTCAGACAAAAATGAGGAGATTTTAAGAACAATTTTTGTATTCATTCTGGCAAGAAAAAAAATATGTATGTATATGTGTGTGTGTATAAGGCACAGTCTGACATAGGATATGAGAATACTGTAATGGCCAGCCCATGCTGTGGCTGGGCCACACCCTCTCCCTCAAGGGGCGTGGAACTGATTGTTAATCCCCTACACTTAGGCCACGCTGCTTAGCTGTGGCTGATTAGTCAGCTATTTAAGAGCTGGTAGCCCAGCCAGCAGTGTGGCCTCATATATATGTCTTCACCTCATCATTCCAAGCTGCAATAACCCGGACATTTTTTGATTCTCATGGACCCTGATCTGAACTCTGGTTTGCTGTTGCCCCCACTCTATGTGTTCTTCTGGTTTGAGTTTCAGGTTTTCATGTTCTTGATGACTTGGTGTAGTTCTCCTGTGTTTAGTGTAATTGTTCATGGAGTTATCTTTTGGTTCACTTTGTGTTCTGTAGTAAGCTTAGTGTGGGTTAATTTTGTGGTTCTCCGTGAGGTTTAGTTATTGCGTGTGTTTTAAGTTAATAAACGTTCTATATTTCCCTTCAATCTCATGGTTTGGAGCTTCCCTTATTTTGACACGTGATAAATAAAGAACCACTTGTCCAGGGTCCCCCCCTGCCTTCGCCCTGAGTAGCTGGGATAGGCTCCAGTGACCCTGCAAAGGATGCAGCGGGTTTTGTAAGATGATGATGATGACAAATACAGAACCATCGGAGGCTCAGAGTGGACACAGAAACAGCTGATGTGGCTTTGTGAGGATGTGTTTGATTCATTCTGCCCAGTTTGTGTAGTTTGCATTGTTTATTAGTTCCATGTTTTGCTTTGCACATTTGTTCCAGTGTGATTAATCCCATTTTTCCACAACACTGAACCAAAACCAATTTTTTCCTCCAATTTAAATATGACTTGAGGAGTTTCTTTTCCTTTGTAAGAGAGTTACTTACTGTATTTATCATTTTCATTGACTCATATTTTGGTATTTGAGACCTTAATTTTGAATATGCATATTTTATAGACTCGCATTCAGAGACTACTTTCCCAGACTGTGTGTGACTCGAACCTATTAAATGTAGTTTTGTATGGGACCCTTTGGCACTAGAGTTAATGCTTCATTGTAAAATATTTTTTAAAGAATCCCAATAAGTGCCACTGGCATCCTCCTAACCCTGTGTCGTTGTGCAGACTATTGTTTACCTGTAGCCGTCGATGCAGCTGGCGTTGATGTAGTCAGAGCCCTCAACGCCGCGGATGGGCTGCAGGCAGACGCGGGTGGACTCGAAAGGCATAATGTTGACCAGGCGGTTCTTGAACTTGTTGCAGGGTAGGTTGGCGCTGATGAAGCGTGATGTGTGAGCTTTGGAGTTGGCCAGTCTCTGTTTCAATAGGAGGAGGAGAGAGATGGAGAGGCAAGAGGGGAAAAAGAAGGAGAGAGAATTAGTAACCTGTGACCCCGAGTAAACAAACAAGGAAGTCTGGGACGATTCCCTGCCAAGTCTGAATTGAGATATAAGCTTTCTTGTCAGGCTAAATCACAATTTAACAGAAGAGCAGGCATCAGAGGGAAGTAGAGGGGGCTTGCTGGTGGTGAGTGTGATGCTGGTGGGGATGTTTGGTGCTTTCGGCTCCCGCAGGGTCTGCAGAGTCTCTCAGAGTTTGCTTGGAGGACTGAAGGCGTGACGAGCTCCACACTGGCAGTGAGCAGTGCACAGATGGACGGCACACGAGTGTGTACATGGGCATTCCTGATACTCCTGCAGAGTGTGTGTATGTGTGTGTGTGTGTCCATGCTGTGTGTGCTTGGAGGCTCGGTCCCCCACATACACCACGATCACTCTTACTCTTTCGCTTGCTGTCGTTGGCAGGAACGTAGACGCTATTATCACTTCAAACAGAATGGATCATGGTCATGAGAGGGCTAATGGCAGAGTCTCGCTGGGAGGAAATGCTGTAATAACATCACAGTCGATGGCTATTGACAGAAGGTGTGTGTGGGACTGTGAGTCACCTTGAACACCAGCTGTGTGTACATTAGAGTGTCACTCATTTTGTGTGGCTGTGCTTTCATTTCTACTTGTCCTGTTTGTTGGATTTCTAGTTATTTGGACTCTAACGGACAAACTGAGGGAATGTCACAATCTCAGTGACTGCAACTACAATTCCAGTGCGATGAGTTATTTGTTGAATTAATTGTGCTGGAACCTCTTGGTGATAACTGTTTGGCACAGACGCAGCCCCCTGGACAGAGAGTCTGTTGTGTTTTTAACATCGCTCAACAGTGAACAGCATGTACATGGAGACGACAGTGACTACTGCAGAGGACGGTTGAATGGCTTTTGTGCTGAAGTCGTTTACAAGCCTGTATTACTTCCTGTGTGCATAACTTCAAAGACCCACCACTGCTTTATGTGTGTGCGTGTGAATCAGTCACCTTGAACTCCAGCTCCATGGCTGTGACCGTCTCGCCTTGCGGGGGCTGGGTGAGTTTCTGGATGTGGGCATACAGGTTACGTGCTGGCACCTCGGTGTTTCCGCAGGTGGCAGCCTCCAGCAGGGCTTCATGGATGAAGATGTACTGGTCCTCGGTTTGGACCATGTAGTTCCTCTGGGCGCGCATGCACGTCACATGTCCATATATGTCCACAGACTTCTCGTGCTTCATGCGCTCCAGCATGGCATCGATCACAATGAAGCAGCCGGTCCTGCCCACGCCCGCACTAATGAAGAGGCATTCAGACGAGAGGTTAATAATTTAACACTGTGGTTTAATGCCTGTTTGCGTAGACACTCATCTTACATCTGTTTATATAACGGTACCGCTGATGAAAACAAGTGGAAATCTATAGACTGAACCACGGCGCAGGGAACAGTCATGAAGCCCTCGGTACCGCCCCCTTGTGTGTTGACGAGTAAGTAATTACATGTAACAGTGTTATATAATGAAATTAAACAATACATGGAGTTCACATGGTGTCCTAATCTTGATAATTAAATCTACTGAAAACATAGGACATTAATTAGTTCACATCAAAATATATGATTTGAGGTTACAATGTGATGTGTAGAAGAGAATAGACTAAGGCAAGTGGAAATAATGTCAGACATAAACAACGATCAGGTGGACATGAAAGAATATTTTCCTTTGGAAATAAGAGTGTAATATTCCTGCTACTTTGATGTATTGGTGTAAACGTATACTTTTCGGAGTTTTCAACTTTACCCCTCTGTGGAAAATGTCATCAAAAAAGAACTAATTGGATTAAGTTACATGATTATAATGAATGAACTCAAAACGTTACATTATTTCTGATAACTGAGTTAATCTATAACCTTCTACATTTCTATCTGTGCCACTAATTCATGTTAATTCTGAAAATGACATTATTCCTTTGTGACTCCAATGTTCATTAATGCTGGAAACTGTTGTGAAAATCCTCTGAACTGGAAGGTTAAGGGTTATGAGAGTATACCTGGTACGTCTAAGTACATGAGTGTTTCTTATCTCTGATGTATGGGGGGTCTTTTACAGTCCTAGATTCTAAAAGCTCTCTGACACGAGAACAGATGGGAACCTGTTCTTACTCATTTCTTTTCACCCATGGGGAAGAAATCCACATCATATATTTTCAACTAATGAGTAAAAAGTAGCACATGTTTTTCCAACAGTAAAATAACATCCTATAATACACAAATCAAGTCACTGTGGAGAAAAACTACTGAAATAAGAAGTAAAGGCAATGTTTGTGAGCTGATCCCCTCCGTTACCCACCTGCAGTGGACCACCATGGGCCCAGCATCAGGGGGGTTGCAGGCCTTTACCCGCCTGAGGAAGGCCAGGATGGGCGTGGGGTACTCAGGGACACCGTGGTCTGGCCAGGCCATAAACTGGAACTGACGCACCTCTCTCTTTTCACTAGAGCCATTCTGTATTAGAGAGCGACAACAGTCCAGGGGTTAAAGAGGAACTGGACAGGTTTTAAACTAAATCTATGACACAGCTGTAGCAGAAGCATAAAGGTTATGCTCTTCAGCTTGAGGAAAGAGCTGAAATTCTCTCAAACCCTATTAGGGTTAATTGTCAGAAAAGTTAAAATTTGAAGTGAAGGTCCTAAGTTGACTCCTAACTTTGATAGCAGCTCATAATTGGCTCTTTTCTCCCGGTTCTGATCCTTCTGTGAGGTGCAGATAGACGTCTGTAATTCTGAAGTTTCATTTAGACACTTCACTGGCACTGCTATCATCCCTGATTGAAACCAAGGAACTCTTCAAACCCAAGGCTGGCATTTAATCAGGTATTATAATAGTGTAAGAAATTACAGGAAAGTAATGGTAAAAGAACCGAAAGAGGAGAAACATTTTTCACATCATCACAGAACCGAATGAATCACAGTGAAAGAGGGAAATCTTTTACTGCCTCTGACGGAACAAGAGACAAATCTCGGACGTTAAAAACCAATTACAAAAGTAGAAAAAACAAAAAAGAAGCTATTCTGCCAGTTATCAGTCTTAGTGAAAATAAGAAATGACTTCTTTAACTGTGACCTCAGTAATGAAGAACTCCAATAACCTGCTGGGGTGAATATGTCCTGATGGACAAGTATTGCCAAATGAAAAGGCTGCTCATTACCTTGTAGAGGGCGAAAGTGCGGACGCTGTACGTGGCCAACTCCACCGTGTCCAGCATGGTGACCTGGATCATCCCGTAGGTCTCTGTTCCTCGCGACGGCCAGTACTGGTCACACTTCACCTGGCAGAGCAAGAAACGAGGACATGGTGTGATGAGAAAAACCACGGCCAACATCCAACTCACAGGAGCGCGCTGATTAACACGGAGGGAACATTAGAGGGGTCACATCAACGCCCCTGTCCACGGTCTAATTACAAACTCAAGACTTGGTGTCAGGTCCCGGAGCTCCCACTGTGGTGGTCCTGTGGATGCGCATGTATGTAGCAGGTTTCAAAACTGCATTAAAAATCCCACCTTTTTACGAGGCTGTGATCATTTTCAATGAGTTAATTGTTGGGTGCTTTGCAGGCCTTTTTCACATATGCTTTTGGCATATTACTAATTTGCACTGAAAAGCCCTGTTGTGAAGGCAGTGCAGGTGGAGCATATGTGCACAGGACGGAGCTCACAGTGCATGAAGCTAAAGATCACACACACTGACAATGACTGACGCCGTATTATTCTGTGTACCTATTTAAAAAGGAGACTTTGAAATAGTTCGTCGCTCCAGTGTCAGTGTAAACTTTTCTCACCAGAAGAAATTCACCACTGGCTGTCATCAGGGCTGTGTTTTTTCCCCCCTCCACAACAGCTTTCGTTTCTCCTGCCATTGTCAAAATTACACCACAAAACCCTGCTTCTGAGTCATTTAGAACCAAAAATAGACCCCCTTTTTTAATTCATTCTGTTCATAGATGCTCACAACATCCTGGAGTTTCGAGGAAAAGTGAATCATATTTTCATCATCAAACACCTCCTTTCTCTCCTGCAGCAGCTCAGCCTACTATAAGGGGAAGTTTTTAAAGCAACATTATGGTTAGAAAACTTGAGAAGTTTTGGATGTGGACAGGAGTCTGACTTTGCAAGACAGATTTGGTCGTGCATGTGTTATCCAACGACAGTCTGTTCACTGGGCATTTAAAACAGACATTAAAATCAAGTAATTGAGTAAGCACACATGGAATATAAACATTTTTCATGACAAAAATATCAAATTATAGAGAAATAAATAATAAGAAATGATTAAATAAGAAAAAATATTCTTAATAATCAAAATACTTATTCATATTGTCTTGTTGTTAACACTAGAAGGCACTGTATATACTATTTACATTTATCTTCTGAAATAAACATGTTAACAGTTCTAAAGCTTCTCAGAAAGCATAATAAGAAAATTATTAGTCTTGTACAACTGCTTAAATATGAGCTGAACTGTTTTAAAATCTTCTTCTGGTTCTTCTGGTTGCATAACCCAAATCTTTAATAAACTTCATCTGTAACTTCACATTCAACTGGTTATGTTGACAATGAACTTCAGTCTTTTTTTCCAGCTACTGATCTGAAACAAACACAGTGCCTTGTTGAGTTTAATAAAGCACATGGACTTAAGATCTTATCAGCTATTGACTTTTTACAGTGGCCAGAGATGGCGCAACAATAAGTCTTTGTTATATTAATAACATCTTTATTACAATGACTGCACTGCTATGGTGTATTTCCATCTTAGTGGACATAGAGCTTGCGGTGGACAATACACAGAGGCAGGGATTGAAATGTGGGCGACCAACAGCCATCGACTGAGGCTGTCAAGGTTGATAAAATGCAAATATAAAAAAACACAACACAAAAATACAATGTTGAATCAGTGAAGGCTACCACTGTGCTCACTTCCAAATTCCAATCGTCCAATTGTGTTGAGACTCTCTAAATGCACTAATTGCCGAGACTCGGACATGCCGCTATCGATTGGGAGTGGAGGAGTGTAAGAGCTGTGGCACGGGTAAAGCTAATATTGATATTTCAGTGCAGAGTTGACATTTGGAATCGCTGCAGCCGTCTCAGTCAGCTGCTACGAATTGACAAAAAAAAAAAAAAAAACAGGCTAAAATTCAACACCCCTGCATCCCACCTCCCCAGGTGACAGCTCCCATTCGGAGGCTGAGGTGGGTCTTGTAGGAGAACCTCAGTTGAGCGATGGTGAACTGTTCGCAGTACAAACATATGGATTAGCAGTCACGATGTAATGAATATGTCAGTACTCTCTGAGGTTTCAGGAGCATATTTTCTCCATCACGTTCGCACAAAGACACACAGCCACTACTTCTACTGTCATTTGCAGTCGCTTTGAACCTCACTGCCCAAATGTTCTCACCTGGCCTTTAGCAGAGGATGCAGACCTGTGATCTGCGTGCGCGCGCACACACGCACACACGCACACACGCACACACACACACACACACACACACACACACACACACACACACACACACACAC
>JAPTHA010000010.1:20927842-20945765 GCA_029814585.1 Gymnapogon annona | reverse complement strand
TGGTGGTGGCGGTGTGTGTGTGTGTGGGGGGGGGGTCACAGGTGGGGTTGGTGATGCACATGAGTGACTGGGTGAGCATGCGTCTGGAAGGAAGCGGCAGACATCCCTCTGACTCCACATCGCTCAATCGGTGGCAGAGGTGGGATCAGAGCAAGAGAACCCACAAGTCTTTACAAATCAGTCACACTGTCACTTCCTCACGAGGGGGTTAAAAAAAAAAGAAAACTGACTGGTCACCAGCCAAAAGTCATTTCTTTGAAAATCTCTTTCCCTACAATAGACTATCTTCTGGGCCAGCCTGGAGCGCTTGGCTTGGATTAATTTCAAACAATCCCCATGCTGCTCTCTAGATTTCTCATCGCCTGGTTATTGGATGATTTATTGCTAATCTACCGACACAAATTCCCCCTGTGCCTCTGAACTTGGCAAAGCTCTGCGCTTAAAGGGATTGTTGGGAACTTGTGTTAAAAGTTAACTGTATGTGACGCATGAAGGCACTCCATAATTACACAGAGCACCAGTAAACTGACGTGTACTCGAGCCTCACACCGTGACACGTTAAAAAGGTGGATGGTTCCACATCAGTGGTTTTGGCTGAGAGTATGTGTGAGGTCAAGGTTCACGTTTTTAGATGGGCTACCATGGCAGAGCTCATTATTGCTGTAATGTTAATGGCCGCTGGCTGGTAACTATGGTCAGTGCACAAGATTAGACCTGACCAATTACACTAATTTAATACACACAGAGGGACCTATGAGCATGTTAACCTTAGTGTGTATGTGTTTGTAGTGCCAGATTTTTTACAGCAATGTTGTTAGTTAAATGGAGAGTGAACTCAAAAAATATTACCTGGCTGCTGTACAACACCTACAAGTGTCCATAAGAGTCAACTGCCCATGCCGTCATGGAAAAATAATTAAGAGCCTTAAATAAACTAAAGCTACTACACACACCTGATCAGAAGTAAGCAGATTTTATCAGCAAAATGTAGCTTTATGAAAAGTCTCAGAAGCCAGTATGTACTAAACTGTTCTTTCAGTTAACTCTTTTATGAGCCGATGGTACATTTAGTTCCTGCGCTATCGTCGATAAAACCATCCATTGTTTGGACTGTCACGTGAGAAGCACATTATCTCTGAAAACTCATCATAACCTCAATATGACACAATTTACAGCTTCATTTTACATATTTTAACCTGAGAAGGAAGAATATTTTCTGAACCACAATATAACCACTTCAATTCTTGCTAGGCTGTGTTTTTGTGTCATTCGCTTATTTTTAAAAATCCAAATAAGTCTCTGGAAAATTTTGGCTGATCATCTGTAACTTCTATTTCTATATCCCTTTTGTCTGCCTTTATGTTCAGACTGTGGTTTGGGCACGGAAGAGAGAGCTGCTTGAAGAAGAGTTCATTTTCAAATGCTGAAAATAAAGCCGTAGTGCAGTAAAAAGTACAATATCAGGCTAATAACCAAGTACAAACACCTTTAGTGTGTGTCTAAGTACAAATACTCAGGTACGTTCCAGTACTGGGTTATTTAGTACACATGCTCCTAAAGCAGAAAATGGCAGTAGGACTTTCACTGCTGCCTACATCACATTGCACTAGAAGTTATAAGCTAGTGGGTGATGTCTGTCAGTGCTGCAACAGGAGAATGGGATCAGGAGCAAAAAGTGAGAGAGGACTGCATGTGTGGGAAATACACATTAGGTGAGGGACCAGACTAACTTGGAGTGTTGGGGCAGCGATGAGAGCTGGGACCTGTGGAGAGAGAGGAGAGCCAAGGAAGGAGGAAAGAAGGAGAAGAAGAAGACAAGTCGATCAATGGATCAGACTGAGACCAAACAGTATCTGCAAATAACCTTTTCCAGCTGGTTGGAGAGCACAGTGGGTGGTGTTTGCTCTATCAGGACAATTCAAGCGGTGCAGTTTAGGCTGTTTAACAGGAGTGCATCAAGCCAGACTTTAAAGGACTCCCCTGGGACTAGTTATTTAAACTGCACTCCACCTAGGGCAGCGGGCCTGCCGAGGATAGTGCAGGACTGTAGCTCGGAACTCAACTATGCTGATGCTGCTTGAGGTGCAGCTGAAGTCTGTTTAACAAACCAACCAGTCAGAGGCATGAGCTGGAATCGGCTGGATCACTTAAGAACAATGAGAATCAGAGCAGGAATGTTCACCTGCTGCGGCTAAATCAAAGAGAGAAAAAGAGCGAGAGGACACAGGAACAAACTGTTCAATATTCACTCAGCTTCGAATGAGACTCCCGCAAACTATGCACAGCCAGGGCGGCGGTGTTTTTCTTTTTTTTAGATAATCACTGCTCTTGAAGTGAACACAGCGAGGTGGAAAGGGAGAGGAACAGGGAGATAAATGCTGATAGAGAGAGAGATAGAGTGATGGAGAGGCAGAAAAAGAATAAAGAGAGAGGTTACCCTACAGGGGGAAATGGAAGACAAAAGAGGACAGAGGTAGAGTGGGAGGACCAGAGAACAGGACTCTTTAAGAGCGCGGGGGCTGCTTAATTCCTCTACAGGGGTTCAAAAGGTCTGTGTGTGTATATACGGTGAATGGGACCTTTAATAACCTGCGAGAAGGAATACACACGCAGAAGAAAAACAGAGCGAAATGTGCACATGCGTGTGCACTGGGGGTTGACATTTCCTCTCAGCTCCATTGTTCCCTCTGCCTGCCTCACCTTGACATCAGAGGCAGCAGGACTCATTACCAGCAGGGGGAATGAAAGGGGCTCAGGGAGGGAGGGGGAGGAGGACCGGGCTGAGGATAGGGAGGAGAGGGGAGGAGATCAGGAGGAAAAAGGAAAAAGGCTGATGCCGTGGTGGGTACCCTGACAGAAGTCCTCCAACCCCAGCCCGCCCCACCTGTACATAGATGGAAAGTGAATCCACTGGGCCTGACTCCACTGATAGCTGGGTTATAACAGTGATTAGTTTACTTTCTGCTATTGAACTCTTATAGCCAGAGGATAGATAAAAAAAAGAGTGGAACACTGGAATTTATGCAATAATGATAATAATCAAGAAATTCATCAAAAAAAAAAGATGACCGCAAAGGTAGATTGGCTGTGGAACAACTTTTACAGTTTGGTGGGAAAAAAAAATCAAAGGCAATATTAGAAAAAATAAGTGAGGATATACTAGTAACTGGCGACCCCGGAAGGGAAAAAGTCAAAAGAAATCATCATCATCATCATACTAGTAACAGTAAGAGTCATCATTAAATGTTTACTCCAGTGTTTTTTTTTTTTTAATGTGACGTGGTGGTGTATTTCAGCATGTTTTTCATTTTAGGATGAAGGGTGCAGAATCACATAGGCTGTTCTAGTGTATGTGTGATTAAATCTCACATATACAAATTCACATTTTGGAGTCACGCAACACAAATAAACCCAAGGTTCTTTACTGCTCTGAGCAGCAATGAATCATAGATTTTTAGCGCCATTAGGCACAATTATAATCACCTTTCAGTGGTCAAACTGGAATGAAATTAAACTAGTCTCTGCCTCCCTCTGTTGACATGGACACTCCTGTGTTTTCACACTGTAGAAAATGTACAATGTAATAGATACTTTGGTTACACACAGGTTTTTCTGATTGAGTTTTGTTTATACAGCGCCAATCATAAAGTGTGTTTATGGCCCAAGGTGTCACTGTGGAGGAACAGAACTCCTCTTGCAGAAGAAACTTCAGCTTTAGTAGGTGACCATCTGCCTCGTTCACTCTCAGACAGGAAGGGCCACACACAGATAACTGATATTTCCACAGATCTAACTTTACTGCTCCATGCCATGGTTCCACACACTGAAGCTTGGATTAGTCAAAGAGGATCGGTCTATTCTATTCTTCTTTCTTCATTCTAATCTGTGTTTATATTTAGTCTTTTGATTTGGACAGAGAGGAGAGAGCTATAGAAGGAAGGGGTGTATTTTCTGCTCCTACTGTTATAAGGCAAGTTAGATTTGGACACTTTTTACAATCCTCCAATAATATAGATTTAAGACCAAATAACCCAACAGAAAGAAAACGACAATACTTTAAGGTATGGATGATTTGGCTCAATTTGCCAGCTTTGTACATCTCGTTTGCATGTGGGGATTCTCATCATGCTGATTTTGACACACTGCCCGCACAGAATACATAGCGATTCAGATATATGGGATGGTACCACTTGCTATATTAATTAAATAGATCATTTTCATTGTTTGTACTCCAAGTTGTAGCAGGCTAATGGAGGTTATTCCACTATCCTGATCTATGTGATACTATTGTGAGTGCCATTTGGAAAACTGCTCAGAAACATAGACGCTTGGGATATCCAGGATTCAGAAAACCCTTCAGTTAATGCCCATGTCTTGGAAGTTCTTAGGAAAACTTGAGGGAAGGTGATCATTTTATGGGGTTAGGGTGTGAAGAGCAGACTATAGATGATTACCTGGAGTCTGGTAGTTGAGTCTTCTCATCTCCACTGGGTCAGAGGAGTTGGCCAGCAAGGAATCCTTTACACCTCCAGAGTGATCATCTTTGGGGAGAGGAGATGCCCGTTTTCTAGAAATGCAAAAATACAGAAGAACATTTAAGCTTCAGTTTTTAGATCACAGATGTACATGATCAATAAAACAGCTTTACACTGAGCAAAGAAATCTATGACTGTGGAGTGAAAATGAAAAGACGATTAAGGAATTTACTTTGTGTTGTTAAGATAAAAACACTAAAAATAACTGCATGCGGTGCGTTGTCAATGAACACTTGATGAGGTTAATGACACAGTAAATGATTCTGAAAACTAGTTTGGAGGACCGGCAGTTAAAGAGCCAGTAGGTACCAGGGCATTACCCCTATCAGTGTGCCAAATGGAGTTTAATGTGTTTGAAGGAAAGCCGTCATTTTTCTGGAGTGGCCGAGGTTGAGTTTATTTGCTCCTGGATCGGTGACAGCTGCTGTGTGGGTATGTGTACATGTGCACCACGATCTGTCTGTAGCAAAGACATGTATGTATTTTACCACTGTGTGTGTGTGTGTGCTAACAGCACATTGTGTTTACTGGCTTTCCAGATTGAGAGGAAAACAGCCGGATGCTGTAATTAGCTCATCAGCTGGGTGGCACAACACTGGGTAATTAGACGAGTTCTGCTGCACCTGGGCTGCCAGGCCCGGCCTCGCTGCGCTTAGTACAGCACAGGACAGACAGGCAGACTGGCTCAGCTCAGTCGACCATGGTGTCGTCCATCAGGCAGAGAGAGGAACAGAAACGCAGGCTGTCTGTATTCTAATGCTGAGACAGCCAGCATCTGTTGACATACACGCACAAACAGGCGCACAGATGTATGCTTTCCCACCTCTCGCTTTCACAGCCACATCCACTCGCACAAATACAGCTGCAGACTCGCAACCTTCTGACGACAAAATGGAAATGGGTGGAAGGAAGCATCAGGGCGCCCTGTGGAAATTTCACATCTCATTGCACTCCATTTGCAAGTGGCGAGTGTGGGTTTTAGGCGGGAGCAGGGCCTTCTGTTAAAGCCCTGCATGGTGAGAATATAAAGCTGGTGGTGCAAGTCTTAACTCGGTGTGCCTCGGCCACTGGTGACGCTGGCTTTTCTGTTTCCTTTTAAACTGCAAGAGGCTTCAGATAATCTTAACAATGTCGCTGCTGTTCTATGACAAGCATCTATTCCCCTCCACTGAGCTGAGCCAGGACACAGCAGAGATCACGATTACTAATGGGATGAGCCGGTGGAGGGGGAGGACATCTTTACAGGCATTCTGCATGTTTCTGCATCTTTAAGGCGTTTAACGTTTTTAAGACCTAGCTATTAATATTCTGAGAGCTGAACTTAGAGAAAAACATGTTGTGTTGTGTCAAAAGAGCCTACTTTGACCTAAACCGTGAATTTCACCACCAAAGTGAACAAACTAATGGGTACCTAGACCAAAGTGCAACTACAGTAGTTAAATTACAGTGGTACCTCTACTTACAAAATTAAATGGTTCTGGAAGTAATTTCGTAACCTGAAAATTCCGTAAGTAGAGATGCGTTTTCCATGTAAATGCTCTAATCCGTTCCAAGCCCCCCAAACATACATTTCGAACATACATTTTTTATAAATCATAAAAATGCATCAAAACATGTAACAAATACATGTTACAATTAGATTACTGCCCAATAAACATAAAATGAGAGTTGTACATAATGTAAAAAACAAAAAATAAAGTAAAAAATAAAAATTCTGTTCATTTACCTTTTGTACCTTTTTTTTATGTTTTGCAAAGAACCGATCCAAGGACGTTTGCTTTTGCCGACTTTTAACAATCCTTCGAAAATGTGCAAGGCAAACATCATCATAGTGAGTGATAGCCCAACTAGTGAACACTTTTTCTGGGTGATTCTTTTCAACATATTCCGAAAAGTCATGGGACACTTGTTTTTTGAAAGACTCATTTTCAGGTCGAACATTTCGTGGTCCGATGGGAAAATGAAGAGGATGCTGGGATACACACATACACATAGAGTTCCCTCCTAGTCAGTGGGATGCCAGGAAGAGGCTAGGTGATAGCCAATGGCAGAGCAGCTACAAGTATGTTTACGTTCGGTAAACTCTGGGAGCTGCGAGTAGCAGCCCGTACTGTATTTTTGCCTTTCGTATTCCTGAAATTTATTTCGTAACAAGAGGCAGTATTTTCCTATTGAGGGGTGTCGGAACCAGAAAATTCCATATGTAGAGACGTTCGTGAGTAGAGGTACCATGTATTTATTTATATATACTGTATATTTAAACAAATACTACTTAGCTAATTTTCACTTGCATTGTAATGTTATTTTATGTTCGCTAGTGAGCTCTATGAGCTAAATTAAGTTCAACTTAAAAACCTAAAAGTTAAGGTTACACAGTAATTACATTAACAAAATGTTTATTTGACATGGGAAAATAACGATGTTCTATCTATTGCATTATCACCAAATATACATCAATTCATTAGCCTCATAGCAAAGTTGCTGAAGTCATAATTTAATAAGATTGCACCACTTAAATCATGGAAACTGCCATGAATTTCTTTAAATTTATAGCACATAATAATCTGGATTCTGTTGTGAAAACTCTAGTTTTACCGAGTAGCACAATTAGATCCATGATGGTTTACTTTAGTATATTTCTTACATTGTAATCAATACACCAATTTTGCAAAAACAAATGCTCTGTAATATCTGCTCTCCAGCTGTCATGTCTGCGTCTGAACCAATCAGTTACCAATCTACATGCCACTTCAGCGCTAACATTAAGTAAACATGGAGGCAAGCTCAATGACGTTATTCATCTGGTGCTCAAAGTGAAGGTTAAGATGTGTGAGAATGTAAGCGTACGTTAGTTAATTCAAATATGCACAGTGTGAGAGTTAAAGTGTGTTCTCAGTACATGTGTGCTTAATGAGGGTAGAACAGGGCCCTTTGTTGAGACTTCTGTTACAAAGAAGTTGAGAGCAGGGGGAAAAAAAGGCTAAAAGTGGAAGAAGGGTCTCGGTGGAAAATGTCAGCTTAAAAGATGGGAACATTTCTTTTTCAGTAGTTTCCCCGTCTGGCATTTACTTCACAATGGGCCATTCAGCAGCAGGTGATGCCTTGGCATATTCAGATGGGGCCAGTCGTGGAGGGGCGAGCTGACACTGGCTGGATAATGAAACACAGCATGGAGACGAACCGCAGCAGACAGGACGATCTGAGGACCAACGGTGGAACTAGATGTGGAACATGCACCGCTACACAGACATGACCCAGGGGTTCCTTTGACCTCTCTTATGCAGGGCTGAAGAGTCTGCTGCTTTTCATGTCTTTTAAGTCTGTCTCTAGTGAGCAGATTCAAATCACACACCCCAATTTAAAGAGGCTTCGCTTTAATCCCGTTTGAGGGGAAATTTTTTTTGGCACGAGGCCGTTAGAACTGAGGCGTAGCTGACTCTACAACCCAGAGATTTGACGAATACTACTGATTTCACAACACAGATGAAAGGGACTTGAGGTGCAGGAGATGGTGTTATGACTGATCTGATGGTACCCACCTTTCCTGTTTGCTGCATTGACAAAAAGGCAAAAAAAAAAAGGCGGAGAATTAATAGGCAGTCGGTATTCACATCGACCCAACTTCCTTTGGCTTAAATTAACTAGAACTATCATGTTAGAAATACAGTTATTCCAAAAAAACCTTGAAAGTGCTGCTCATGACAGACTCTTTTAGAAAAACCTCCTATTTTTTCAGTGCTGGTGTTGGCAAATATGCAGGTAGCAATAACAAACTGACGTGGAGAGTGATTATTTCCTTGCACAGTGAAAAGGGGATCGTAGCCCCCCCTTCCCTACGTTCCCTCCTGTCAATCTGTGTCTATGGTGAGAAAGGGTTTCCACTTGGAGGATGCACTACTCAGCAGTGAGCTGTCCTCAGGCCTATTATTAACCAGTTCTTTCTAGAGTCTGCTGGAGACGGCAGCCACACAGCAGTCTGCAGAGCTGGAGATGGCAGGTGGGGGAACAGGTACTATATGAAATGTGGAATTCAGAACAGAGTTATCAGGCTAAGACGGGTTTATGGGGGTGGGACTTCAGCAGGAAAACAGCAAGCTCAGGAAATAGTAGCTAAAGCTCTATTTATATCATTTCCAACCCTCAATGACATTGCAGCCTCCGTTCACATTTCTAGTCAAAAAAATGTATTCCCCTGGAGAAGTTTCAATATTTAAATGTGACTGTACAAAACACAAAAATACAGATCTTTCAATAACATGTGCCTGTAATCTTCAGAGACTAAGAGCTGTACGGTTACACAATTTTAAAATGAATGACTAATACTAAATTCTATAAGAAGTAACCAATCAGATAACTTCACCATACTAAGCCACACCCCCAAATTATTAGAAAGTACCAATTCCAAGCAAGGGTTTGTAAAATAGTTTCCTGGATCGAAAGGTAAAGTGCATGAAATTCATTGTGTGCAGAGTAATGTTCACTGCTGTTAGTGATTTCTGCTCCTTTTTGCTATACAGCCAAGATGGCCACCGTTGCGGCTAAGAAGTGTCACATTTCACCCATTTTGAGCAGACGTCAGGGCACTTACAGTGGACTGTATGTCGCCATAATGGACAGTGTGAGCACACTTGCACAGTGACTCACTACTCTGAACGTGGCTTACGGCGGTGGAAAAAGCACTGATTAATACAAAACATCACTCGGTCCAATTCTTCCATCACAGTTTTAGCTCTAGTTGTGTCTATACCTCTGCAGTACTTCTTTGGCACATCCACAGTGTGCTGCATGGGGGCAGCTGAAGCGCTTTTAAAAGATACTGACTGAGCGTTTAGTTAAGCCCTCTGTTGAGCCTTCTGTTTGAAATGGCCAGCAGAGTTGGCCAAAGCACATTTATCAGTTCTAACTAAGACCTTTTGACAGTCAAGCTGTACTTTTCATTAGGGAGGCGACGTCAACTGCCATTTCAACTTCCATTTCACATAGTATTGTTGAAAATGTCCAAGTGGGCCAAAATGTAATTGTGGAAAAGAGGATTTTGGGAAAGACAAACCAAATGTGCCTTTGGTTCTTTTCTCCTCACACTGTATATTATGGTAAGGAAATTGGATGTTACAGTTCAGGGTGTGAGCAGCTTGTGAAACGAGCAGAGGGGAGAATGTCTTATTTCCATTCCTGATGCAACCAAAAGAAACCTACAATCACAAGTGTCACTGCCATTTAAGTTCAAACAAACACACATCCATACACACAGAGAGTGACACACACACACACACACACACACACACACACACACACACACACACACACACACACACACACACACACACACACAACCTCTTACTTTTTAAAGAGCAGGATGGCGATGACAATGGCGATGATGAGGACCACGGCCAGCACTGGCCCCATCACCCAGAGCATTTCAGGTTTCTCCATCCCTGTAGCCATGCTGCTGGGCGTGACCTGGATCACATCGGAGTATGGACTGGCTGAAAATGTCATCTGTTAAGTGGAGAGAGAGAGATCGAGAGACAGAGAGACAGAGAGAGAGAGAGAGAGAGAGAGAGAGAGAGAGAGAGAAAGACTTGTGAGAGGCAGCTTTGTCCAATTCACTACACAGAAGCTGGAACATTGTGGAGAATAGCATCGTTAGCATGCTATTAGGACAGTTTCACCATCTAACCTAGACCCTAAAGTGATGCACATCTGTATTTTTTAGCCACAGGACACGTTCATAAAATACATATAACATCCAAACATCCATAAAACTAAGGATTAATGGCAAAGACTTCTAAACTCATAAAATATGACCAACCCTGAACTTAATTTCTTCAATTTTTTGGTTTCAGATCAGACATGAATATTTCACTTTTACTGCTAATGCTCCATTTACTCTAAGTATCAATTGTCTTTCCACCTGTAATTTGTTTTTGGTGTGACTTTGATAACAGGCCCCCATCACATTAATGCAACGGAATAAGTCATTAAGCACTGCACAAAACCCAAAAAACAAATGGCAACCAATTTAAAGTAGTGTCATTGTTGCATCACAGGAGAGGACACTAACGCAATCAATGACGGAGCCGATGTGAGATGGGAGGATGAGGAAGTTAGAGACGGGAGGGAAAAGGGAGGCAGGGGTGAGTGAGTGTGTATGTCCCTCGGTCGCAGAGATAAATGGGGGCACAGGAGAGGACTCATCTCTTCTTCATTAGTGTTCACACCGTGACGGAGGGGAGGCGAGGGGGTGGAGGTGATGGGCGAGGGTGCGTTTCCATCGTGGTTGTAAATGAGACATCTCACTACTGCTTCGTCTGCGACTGACTGAGATGGTGTGTGTGTGCGTGTGTGTGTGTGTGTGTGGATAGGAGGGGGACGGAGGCATGCAGAGGCATGGATTGGGTGTCTAAAGAAAAAAACAAAAAATCCAAAATTATTAAAAAGCGGAGTCCAAGTGCAAGTGGAGGGAAATGGTGACGGTCGAGAACGAGAGAGAGGGAGCTGAGAGGAATCTGTCATTTGGGCTCAGCTTGCCTCCTATTGAGCAACGACAGGAGACACAGGTCAGAGATGGAAGGGGTGTGTGAGCGCAGAGGCAAGGGTGACTGATTGCTGCCCTCAAAGGGGAATTGGGCTCCCAGCATGCAGCGGGAGTGGCGGGGCAGCAGGCGGCAGTAATCCGGATCGTTAGCTGCACAGCAGCCTGCTCTTCGGCACACAGGCAGATATTAATTGGAAAGATAAGCTGCAATGAGCTCAAAGAGTTCTGTGCTCTGTCAAGAGTTTTGTTATCGCTCACCCTCTCGGCGGAAAAAAACTTGCACCCAGACACACAACACCGGAAAACAGGAAAGTAAAAATATTCCCTTTTTCATGTTATGGCAGTAGTTTACAGATGCATTGTTGTCTGGCACATATGCAACCCACATACCCACATGAGATGTTCTCTTCCATTGGGAGGAACTTATTACCAAACAACAAAGAGAAAAGCAGGCGGTGGCGGCGGCGCACTGGTGGTGTGATGACACCACGAGCCTTCCTGTTCCTTTGGATGTGCCCAAAAGGGGCTGCAGGATGTGGCCCTGCAGGGAATCCTGGGAAAAAAACTTTTCTTCTTTTTTTTTTTACCCTGCCAGTGTAACAAATGTCTGCAGCTGTGCTTTCTGAGAAGGATAAGAGGACAGAGAGAGCAGAAGAGGAGAGGAGAAGGCTGGACAAAGACAGAGAAAGAGAGAGGGCTTTTTGTCTGTCGGTCACGCTGTAGTACTGCCATCATCCATTTGAACGCCCCCAATATCTGATAAAAGCTCAGTCACGCAGTTTCTAATGCCTCTGCGCTGGCATGACAATAGTGCGATGTACGCACTGGAAAAATGTGAGTCGGTAAGAGACACAGATGCAGCCAGGACCACGGGTAAATTTGTGCACGGTTTGTACAACTGCACGGGTTCATGACTGTTCCGGCACATTTCAACAACTTTAAACAGACTTTATACAACCTTTACACCTTCGGTTCTATGGGGGTTTGCCAGCGAAACCTGGTCAGAAGTTGTGCTTGAGTGGGAAAACTTTGGTTTAGCTTTATTTTGCACAACATACTTCAAATGGTATGAGAACATTCAGTCAAATGTGTGTGAATACAGCAAATACAGAGCAAATACAGAACTCAGTACAGGAACAATGTGATGCAGACTGCAAGTGTTTGCTGGTGACATTTTACAACTTAATGTTAGTCTGATTTTAAATGTGACTCTGTTTACTAGCGTTTTATCTGTTTGTTTTTATCAACACCAATTCATCATCATTTCAATCTGTAGTTCATCTATGATGTCATGTTTAAATGACAATGAAGAAATCCGATTCATCTGAACATGGTGAAGTGGTCTTCAAAAATTCTATGGATTTCATATGTTCAGAAGTACAAGACCCTCTGCAGATGGATGGTAACAAGGGTAACTACTCAGCAATATCTACAGTTGAGAAATGAAGCTTACTTGAAAAGTCATCAGATTGTGTTTATGTGCTAATTTGCATGTGGATTATGTCATCACATAACTATCAGTCATGACTAACTGTGAAGACTGAATTGAAGTACGTCAGCGTTTCAATGTTCTTTGTTGCTGATTTAGAACAACGGCACATGGGAAGCTAGTGACTGGTTGCTTGGAACATCCACTCTGTTCATTTACGCAGTTCTCTGTCTTGTAATTAGTTGAGTAAATGAGTTGTTTGTTTGTCCTTTAGTCAGTGCAGCTAAAGACACATTCATGGTTTGTCACTAATCAGAGGCAGTTGAATTGTTCCCTGAAGTGTCACAGGATTTGTCATTTGACGCATTTTTGGCAAAACAAAAGCGTTGAGGAGGTCACCAGTTCTAGTGAGGAAAAGGTTCATAACTAGTACTGAGGCAGCTGATTTCTGTCAGTAAGACAGTGACTGCATGTGTAAACCTGTAAATGGTAAAGTATTCGTTATTTTCAATGCAGTTAATTCTTGCTGTACTTTTTTAACTTGTAACTGGGTTCTTTCTATTTTTCACATGTACTGTATATTGCTGATGTTACCTTCTTTTTTTCACTGACAGGCTCGGCAGCTTCTGCCGCGTTCTTCAAAGCAGTGGCGCAGTGTTTCCGTGTGCTTTAAAATCATGTGACTGTCCTGTCACACCCAGCGGCGGGGGATGAGACCACCCTTTTGAGGATGGCAATTAACATCAACAATATACATGCCGTGAAAAATATAAAGAACCCAGTTATTTGTTATTTTGTTAGCCTCATAGCATAATTGCAAAAGTCTTTCACTACATGGAAACAAGTATTTGGACAGGTTGATGGTTATTTTCTAATAGGGGTCTGGGCTAGATATATAAACATTAATCACAATATAAAACAATACTATGACTTTTGTTCTTACTGTTTTGTAGCTTAGACCCATTAGAAAAACAAGGGAATTCAACGTGTCCCAATACTTTTGTATTGTAGTATACGACTTGGGCAGTTATGCTATGAGGCAAATGATATGCTACTTACATTAGAGGAAGAGATTTTTAGAGGTTTTATCAAGGCTGCTGCTGATGGGTATTTTAATGTGGCTTCTTCATTATAAAGTGTGAAAACACATCTACATATAAACAGTATTTCCTCGTATGGCTTTATGTTCTGTATCTGCTGGCAAAACAAAATGTGTGATCATGTGTAAAGGCGGCTGTAAACGAATGTGTGTACAAACGGTTGCAAGAAGCTACGTGGAACATCAGTTTTCCTCAACCTCCTCTCCAGCTTGTTTGAGCTCCCACAAGTTTGTGTGTTTGTCTGGGTCACAGCCGTCGAGAGTGTGTGCACACGATTAGAAGTGTTTCTCTGAGATGGAGTAAGAGAAAGAGAGTGGGTGATGAGACATGGCACAGAGCATGCAGACACAGACATACTTGAGCAGAGGTGTTATGGTAGCGGCATTATATCAACGCTGCTATCTGGCCTGTGGGCTACACTACTTCCTGAGTCAGCCGCTGCTCACTCATCCCCTGAGCTCGCCGTGTCACACAAAGTAGCACAAGTGCGTTTGTTTCAACTTGCTGTTGACCCCGCAAGCTCCTTGTCTCAGCAAACGTGGCTTAACTGAGCTGCAGGGGTGTGTGTGTGTCAACAAACATGCAGAGACACCTCTGTGAATCTGATTTTCAACTCTGAATCCCCAGGGAACCTGAGGAGTCAACACCTTCCTGAGAGAAGACACTGGCCGAAAGACAAGGAGATGGAGAAACAAACAAGAGGGAGAAATTATGGTATGTTCAGTGAGAGTGCCATTCCTTTATCTTTAACTTTTTAACTGAATGAATTGTGGCTCGTGTGTTGTGTCGTGTCGTGTACCACACGTTGGATATTTGTACATATGAGTGGCATACTTTATGCAGGTACATCCAAATGGAAATACAATGACAATAACGTCTCATATTTTATGTCATCTCATCCACGTGGAAGAGAAATGTGACTGCTGATGACCCTTCTCCTTCCAACTGCAGTTCTTTCTTTTTCAACTAAATTTCCTTCTCGCTTTCAACCTATTTTCCTCATCTGAGACGAGGCCTCACGGTGATGACTTTAGGAAGGTTTGAGATGCTACGATTAAAGTGGTGCAAGTAGTGCAGTACAGTGTTTCAGTAATTCCTACTTCTAATTCAGCACATCTATTTTACTTGTAAATAAATCAGCTGGAGGTAGACATGTCCCATCATGGGTTGGATTTATAGTGATATTTTTTCTTAGGCTAAAATAATAAATGTATCCCTCCCAGAGAGCGGGAAAATGATTCTGCATTTAAAAATGCTGAAACAAGCATCGGCTAAAAAAAAGTGCATTTCAGGGGTGACTCCACTGTAAATGGTTTAAGAACCACTGTTGTAGACAGTATGATATACTACTGTAAATTAAACTCGTTTATGATTCTACAGCTGATGCTACACTTTCACTGAAAGGTTTGAATGCATAACTTGTCTTCCTCTTGGATTATTTTCACATATTTCTATGTTTGCTATAGTAAAACCTTGGAATATATCTTGCACCATTACAGCCTCAGAACAAAGTTGAGCTTCAGCGTCTATTCTCACATCCCATACAAGGGAAAAAAAAAAATCCGTTTTCATAATTTCCCCTTGATATTGTTTGTCAAAGCTTTTGAAATTTCAAAAGGAGCCAGTCTTTCTACGTTAAGAGTGTTTTGAGCCCAGAGCACAGACAGAATTAATGCTACCAAAGCCAAGTCCTGCAGAGAGTGAGTGGAATATAAATGACGGAGTTGCAAAAAAGGGGGGAAAAAATGCCAGTAAACACATTTGAACCTTCTCCATTTTGGTTCCTCTCTCTTTCTCTGTGTCTTTCCTTTCGCTCTCTCAATGTGTGCCACGAGCTCACCTCTCCCTTATCAAAAGAAAAGCACACATTAGCCTAATCTCTTCCCTCTTCCTCCAGTTCGCTTTCTCTCATCCGAGCTTCACAAGCTGGACGCTACACAAAAACGAACATCTATGTTTCCCCTGTTTTCCCCCTCTCTCCCACAACCGCCCCTCTTCTCTGTCTCACATCATACAATATTTCATGCTACCTCCCTCCCTCACTCTCTTCTCGCATTAAATTATACTGTTTATACACACCCAGCATCTATCATCCCATTTCACACTTCCCCCGGCTTGTTTATCTGCCTTGGGTGCTGGGGAGACATGAAGGCGCGCTTGTCTTTCTCTCTCTCAACCCCACTTTGCTTTCCTACCCTCTCCTCTTCCTTCTTCTTCTTCTCTCCTGAACTACTACTGCCTGCTTGCGGCCATTGATGCACCCGAGCTTATTAAACCCTGTCGGTCGTGTTTGATCTACACTGGGGGAGTTTGGGCGGTGGAGGAGGAAGTACAGCGAGGACACAAGTCATTTACTCCAGCACTTGTTGTCGTACTCTCTGGGGTGCGCTGAAGATCCTGCTGGAGGCGGCTTCTGCCAACGGCTCCGTCTCACTGCGAGGCTTTACAGTCAGCGCGCATTCCTGTTTGTGGTAGTAAACGTGTGCAAGCGGGGGTCACAAAAACAAACACGGCAACGGTACCTGAGTTTTCCCAAGGAGTACGGCGAGGGGTGGGGATGGGGGATCAATGCCTGCAGCGACCACTTCAGCATTTAGGATGTTTTACAGGCAAACAAGGAGACGGGTTATTGGAAAAGACTTAGGAATTTAAAAGTGTGTTTACGCACGTGGCAATTACGGCAGTATGGTAAATCCTGTGCTTTTTCATAATGGTGAAGTTGGCGTGCTTTAAATGAGTCTGTGATAGTGGACTGTGCCCTGAAGAGAGCGCTCAGATGGGTCAGACAGAGGACAGGCTCTGCAAGAGGACAGGTTCTACAACTGCCACATTTAATTGCTGCACTGGAGTATAAATCTGAGACTCTGCTTGACTATTCTCTTTCACTGCTGCTTTATATTCACACTTCATCGCAGAGGCAAACATTTCATTAGGTTTGTTTGGCAGATTTAGTTATTTCTAGGAAGCCAGACTTTACACTACAGGTAAAACAAGCTTATAAAATAAAATCAATTATAAAATGTATAAAAGTATTTGCTTCAACCTTCTTGACTTCACAAAGAACGCATATGGAGTTGTATTCCCTCTAAGCATCTCACATTGTGTCATTTCAGTAAATGTTCAAGCCTTCAACCTTCAAATGAATTACCCGATGAGGCCCAGTATTTGCCTAGTACAGGGGTGTTCAAGCATGTGGCATGGGCGACAAACGTGGCCTGCAAAAGGTTCCAATCTTGCCCATGCGATGAATTTGGGAAATGCAAAAATTACACCTAAGATATTTACAAAAAAATATAGCTCGGGTTCCATGTACATATTTGGAAAAATATTATCACAATAACCTATCAATAGAACTTCGAATATTTCTCTGTGTAAAAGTACATATTTTCAGGAAATGTTCCTGTTTAAACACTAAAATAAAGTAAAATTTCTCACACAAAAAACACATAAATAAGCTGAACAAATATAAACGACCTGCAATGTCTGATGAAAAGTGTAATTTTAACAATGCCGTACCTGTTACTAAATATTTTTTGTATTTGTAGATCCACTGTGATCTGTAAGTTGAAGTGTACATCTATAAATTATAAAAGGAGGTAGAATGTTACACTCTGTACAATTAGTTTCTTAAGAATTTTGAGGATCTTAATGTTATTCACATTTGTGGTTTGTAGTTATTGTTGTTATTTGACAGTTAGTAGATGTAGACATTTTCATATAAATTATATATATATATATATATTATATAATTTCATTAACATTATCATATACAGACAGTTTGGAGTTAACAATTATTGATATGCAATTTTGTGTTAGACTGGCCTTGACCACTTCAGACCAAAAATTTTGCCCCTGAACTAAAATGAGTTTGACACTGACACCCCGACTTAGTATTTGCAGTCAAACCTCGGTTCTTGACCATAATTAGTTCCAGAAGCTTTGTCGAGTACCGAATTGGTCGAGTACTGAATTAATTTTCCCTGTTTGAAATAATAGAAATAGAATTTAATTCGTTCTTAAGTGTGAAATTGCTTCCCATTTTATAATCATCACGTTATTTAAACATCCCATTAAGCAGAAATAATGTAACAACAGCAAATTGTATGTAAATAATAGTAACATATACTAAAATACAACCTATGTATTTTTTTTAATTACCTTTCAGTGAACAGCTGATGGCACGGAGGAGGGGGACGGAGGGAGGAGTCATTGCTTGTTATTGGAGTCTCCCTCCAGCACTACGGGGATAAATTCCTCTTATGGTGTACTTTCCCCAGCTTTCTTTGATATCAGGCTTCTTCAACACGATTAGCTTTATGTT
>JAPTHA010000010.1:20916101-20927661 GCA_029814585.1 Gymnapogon annona | reverse complement strand
GAGCTTTAAAAAAAAAAAAAAAAAAAAAAAAAAAAAAAAATTTTTTTTCTCAATGAACTTTATTTACAACTGTTTGCTCGGATATGATGGGCATCACTCGGCTGAACTTGGCCGAACAAAAACCCGGAAGTCAAAGTCGGCTGAGTTCGACTTCTGGGTTTTTGTTCGGCTACCGAGTCGGGAAAATTTCGAAATTTATGTTCGAGTACTGAATTGTTCGACTTCTGAAACGTTCGAGTACCGAGGTTTGACTGTACTTATATTTACTTTGAAATTAATTTTAGTTCATGTATTTGTCCTGTTCTATGCTGTTTACCCCTCACCCTCTAAACACGAGATGTTTTTTCATGTACTTTAGTAACAAATGTAAATACCTTTTCAAGTGTGAGCTTGAATGTCTGATTTTTCACAAAAAGTCCAGTGTTCAACCACAGAAATCAATTTAGTTTGACTTGTCTTCTCAGTTTCCGTCAGATTTGGCATGTAATTATTTTCAGTACAATGATGTGCTCGTGTGAGCGCTGATTTCCTTTAATCCCTGTCACCCTCACCGGAGACACCTTCTGTCGCTATACCATCCTGTCATGCACATGCCTACAAGTGAAATCCTGTTAGAGTTACACATATTTAAAAATGTTGCTCTTTGGCTGTACTTCTTTGAACGCCTCTCCCCTGTCGCGGAGACCAGATGTGAGATGTGTGAGACACTTGAAAAATTGGGTTAGTGTGGAAAGCCAGTCAATAACCAGGTTACTTATGCGCAAGTCAACGCACTGATTGACTCACCAAGTAAGTGAAGCCAGATTAATATGAGCCGTTTAGTTTGAAGGTAGGAGGATGCTGCAGACTTTTAGGAGGGGGAGTACACAGAAAAAGACAAATCTCAGGCACCGACCGAGTGTGTCTGGCAGGTGCAGTGAGTGTTGTGTGATGAGGGGTTTAAGCATCTCCTTTGAAGTCAAGTGTATCATGGCTGCCCACTATACTCTCCTTCACACCTCCCTCCTCTTCTCAGAGGGTGAGGGGGGGATTATGGGAGTGGGGGGGCTTTGGGGACACTTAAAGCAGCATTTTCAAGGGAATCAGCCCTGCTTTACAGACTCCCTAGGCCCTGTGACCAGACCTTGGTCTCCCTCTTAACTCCAGCTGCACTAATCAATCTCCTCTGCTCTCTTCATGGTGTTGAGAGAGAGGAACATGGAGAAGTGGGAAAAGAGAGAAAGAAGCAAAGCTGGGGAGTAAAAGGAAGAGAGAAAGAGACAGAAGGGGGAAGTAGGTGAAAAGTCTCGGATTTGGTTTAGGACATGAAGGGCTTGCGCTCTCTTTGCCTCTGTGCTCGCCCTGGGCCCAGCTACTGAATATGCATGTTGAGGGGTAGGGGATGAGCACAGAGCAATCGCAGAATCTTGCTCCTCCAGCAGCAAAGTTTACTCCTGACCATCCCGCTGTGAGCCAAGATCTCATGTAGGGGCTGTTTGATGAGCGCGTGAGGCCTAAGAGTCTTGTATGAGCATTATTAAGGGATCTGCATGGCGGCCCAGCTTGCTGGCCAAATGTAAAGCTGGATCTCTAATGCCATTGTGGATAGTTAAGGGACTTATCGTGGAGCGTAAATAGCAGTAAAGAATAATAAAAAAAACAACTATTTGGCTGCCTGCATCCATTTTAGAAATGCACCAGGAGCAGCGGGTTTAGATCTTGAGGACTAGGGATAAATTCAAATGTAAAGAAATGACAGTCACTACATTTATACATATACTCGTATGCGCTGCTGCCTCAGTACAAGATGATGGCAAAACTGAGGTAATCATCACACACGTTAAAATGTACAGTGTGACCAAAAGCTGCAAATAATGGTTAATGTCCCTGTACCAACAGTACAGAGGGTGAATGTCTATGTAACTCACCAGTATAACCCAACTACAGCTTCATTATTGCCATGAACAGACATTCACTATGGTGCTTAAGTTACTTTGTGGCATTTATTGTAAGTTTTAGTGACTGAAAAATCAAACCTGATGCCTCAGCATTTTCAATTGGTACAGCATGCACTTCCATACGGTATGTTTTTTTATATCAGACCCAAAAAAGAAATGGGACAATGCAGTTCCTCAAGGACCTCTAGTTACAGCCGAATGTCATGGTTAAGAATGCCCGATGCTTTATCAATTACTTGGGTGTGCGCATCTCTTACATATTTATCACTGGCGTCTTGCTGTTCATCTCGGAGCGCGGCCAGAACGAAGCACAGATAATCCTGCTGGCTAGTTAGGAGCTTGTTATAGAAGCCATTGTAGGTCTTCTCGTCGCCCAGGGTGAAGGCGGTGGGCAGTGAGGCCAGCTTGGCAGCGATGTAAGGCTTCGAGGAGTCCAGGTGACGGCGGCGTCTCAGCACCAGTCCGTCATTTGACTTGAGGAGCTGTGAAAAAATGCAGAAGGGTCGAGGTTTAGGCAGAAGTCTAGCAACGAGGTATGAAGGCCTGGACATCAATTGCATGGGACAGTGGAACAACAATCAAAATATGTCGAAGTCCCGAAAAAAATCTTTTTGCACAAAACTCCATGTCCAAGTCCAAGTATTATGCTTCCAAATAAAAGATAATGACCGCTCACAGCAAAATGCCCTTTGCTGAGTGTATATATAAGTTTGCAAACATTGCAGCCTAGCTACGAAGTGAGCAATTAGCCCTCGCTCCTGCACACAATCTCAGCATGACTGCCATCCCGCTTAATAAATGAGAAGACGCATACAGCACTGCGGCACTGTGTTCCAGCAGCATTTTGTTTTCTGTCAGTGATGTCTCTGTGCTGCTCCAGATGTAGCTTTATTAAATCATTATGTCGGAGGGAGGAGACAATGGCCTGCTCAGTGTTTAATGACTCAGGGAGTCCCATCCCGCTCCCTCTCATGGTCTGTTGTGTTATTTCTACAGGGAACTTGAACAATAGCTATCTTGCCCAACGAACCTCACAGTTTACTTAAAAATGATGCTATTAATATTTAGGCATGTAATTTAACTTAAAGTCCCTCGTGGAGAAGGAAGACCTTTGTTCAATAGAATAATAAAATGGTTATAAATCTTTATTCTCATTTGAATAGCCCACGCAAGACTTTGTTTAGACTTGCAGAACCCCTAGAAAGACATTATATGGGAACAGTCGGTTGTAGCAGCTGCTCTATACACACTGTACGACAAGCCACAAATCACAAGTAGGGTGCTTTCAGAAAGGAATGACTAAACAGTAGCTGGTCACATCTAAACTTGTGAAAAGGACACTCTAGTAATTTTGTGTAATTTTACATGATGCATTTTTAAGAGGATCTTGATTACCTTAAGCAAAGTTTGAAAAATGTACTCTGCTGAGTGGTCTGGCTTCAGGACTCACCATCACCCCGGAATGACAAGCCGTGACCCAAATCAAAGAAAAATGTCAACTTATCAAATTGATTTAACATAACATTCAGTAACACTTCAGCAAGTGTACTTATGAAGTCACTTACTCTGGCAATAAAAAATACATTAAAAATAAAATAAAAAAGTGCAAATATGACAACCAGGGTGCACTATGGAATAAATTGAGTGTCTTCGGTTTTCATCCATAAACCCAAATTAAACAAACAACAATTCAAAAAGATTTAACTATAGAAAATTAACTATTCTTCTGATCACCTTATCTGTGGGTAAATACTGAAAAACATTGTGCTTTATATGGAATAAATTCAGTTTCTTCAGCTTTTTATATACAAACTCAAAATAAATCTAAAATTTTTTTTAAAAAACCTGTTCGTAATAAAAGCACAGATTTTAAAATTTTATAACTTTTTTTACATTATATATTGCCCCGGCAAAGGCCTGTGGCTACATCCCACTGAAAGTGGTTCCCACCAGTGGAGAAGCAGTGATTTAGATTAATGTCATCAAAAGTATGAAAATCACTTTCAATTCACCAGTGCAGACAGATTTTTGGGAGGTTTAGGGACATTTTTGGGGTGTTACAGCAGAAAATTTAGTTTTTCCGCTGGTGAAACTACTCAAACATACAGTATGCTAGCAAAGGTGCTGACGAGCATCTTTGAGATTTAACTCCAAATGACCTCAAAAGTGTCACTGCTGAAACAATCAAATCTGAATCTACTCATAATGCAGATATACAGCACAGGTTTCCCAAATGACAAAGAAACTGCTAAATGATCACTGTATATAAAAAGGGTACATTGGTATTTGAAATAGTATTTGCGGTGTTATACAAGTATCCTGGTGAAGGTTATATTTGCATGTGTAATTACCGTTTATATGTGCTGCTGTGTGAGAGTAGCTTGCACTGCTTAGTATATAGGTAGGTTTTTAAACATCAGCTGTAATTAGTTAGAAATTCAGATTATTCTTAGTCGACTAAAATGTTTGTTTCAGCAGATGGATAGTGTCTGTGGACCTGGCACACGGTCTAGTCAGTCCCCTCCTGCCTGAGTGAGACATTGTTTAAAGTGTCTCTGCCCGGTCACCGGCCTTCCCCGAGCCCAGGAGGGTACAGATAATTAGCTACAACCAGCAACTTCCTGCCCAGTTGGAATGAGGAGATGCTATCAGCACCCTCTGACCCGGCGCATTAGCCAATCAGCCGCCGTCTGGCACTCACCTCATCCAGGTCCATCTCGTCTGGATTCTTCCACCTCCGCGTTGACGGAGATACCGGCACCACCACGATGTAGTACCACCTGCCAAGGAAAACAAAGCCTGTGTTAAGATGGAGCGTTGCACACTGAGATCAAAGCAGGCAAAGCACATTAATAACACTGTGAAAACATTTAGGAAGGGACACTTTCACTGTGCGCCAGCCTGGGCTATATTCAAGACTCAAGTGCTGCACAAAACGCAAGTGACCAAGGTCGAACACCAGCAGATTGCCACTGCATCCCCAATTAATGGCTAATCACTAAGAACATCTGCCATGTCGACTGGAGCAAACAGCGTCCCGGTGAGAGGAGCCTTCAACTAATAGAGATCCCCATAGGATTCCTCAGGTTAATAGAACAGCTATACAACTCCTCTTGTGTATGTGCACTTTTACTGCTATCATTTTAAAGATGAAAATAGAGTCGGGAAAGAAAGGCATTAGAAAGACATTCACGAGTTTAGGGTCAAACTGAGGAGTAATGAATGGAGGAAGATGTGTATAAGGGAGTACACAATGTACTAACATCTGTGTATGTGTTTATTTATGCACCTTCTCCCTCATGTTCTGGTCTTCTCTCAGCGCAAAGTTTTGCCCCCACTGCGGCATTCAAGTGCCTGTAAAATCAGCTGCTGCTGACAGTGAAAGCAGCAGCTGCTTCTCTTGCCTCCCTCTCCTGGCCTCGACTCTGTGATTCCACAGTCAGTCAAGTCTCAAAGTGGGAGAAGACGTGTATAACAAGATCCCTCAGCCTCCACCCTTCTCACTCAGGCGCTTACAGACACACACATCTTCACACTCCCATCCCCAATCACCTGAGCTCTTTGCCTGTCAATCTGTGCTGGAGCTCGGCCAGCCCATCCAACCCTGTAATCTTTTTACCAATCATCCCGGTACACTCCCCCTCCTCTGCTGCATCTGTATATAGGTGTGTAAGTGTCTAAAGGAATGGCTTTAGCAGGCAGGGTCAGCGCTATTTCTGCCTCAACAATTTGAGTCTAAAGATAATACGGCTTGACCTGATGTTTAAAGTCGTGATTATCATCAGCAGCTGTGTCATAAAGTTGGCTGAGTGCAAAAGTTGTAGCCTTAAGTTTGGAAATGGGGTCCTATTTATCAGATACAAGTGTGCCACTGCTCTATGAGTGGCTGCTAAGGTCTTACACTTGCAGATTACCACAGCCTTTCAACGCCAAACACTGGCAAAGGATACCTGCAGCGAAGTTTCATTCCTACTTCTTTCAAAAGATCACCTATAATATGATTGGTTTCATCAGGTAACTTACAGTTAAGGTCAATGTTAAGTACGGACAAGTACTAAGTCACGGCTCCGTCAGGCAGCCATGGTCACGACATGTCAACTCCTTCATGACCAGTACAGCTACACTTCAACAATCACAAATGAAACCCAACTGCACAGGAGTTAACTTCTCATATAGTTCACTGCAGGCTTTTTCACTGTTTATACAAACACATGGAAAATTAAATGTCACAGAATGTTTTCTTTTGCATAGTTTTACAAATACATGGGAAAAATCTTGTGTCCAGCTCAAGGACTTAACTGTCTTAGTACTACACAGACCTTTACATACATATAATATTCAGTTTCTATACAATAATATTCCTACAAAGCTTATTATGTAGTAAATGAAGATAAATATTCCACTAATATTCATGTTTAAATGAAGCCATGCATACTCCAATGAACATAAAACACTCCTATTGTAGAAGTCCTAGCACTGCACAGCCTGCTCTTTCATCCCTTCATCTGCCATCTGGAACAGGTCAGTGTTGCAAAATTTGGAATAACCATAATCCTGTTGATATCCCATAATGTTTAAAAGTAGATGTATTCCTGCCAGAACTGCGGCCTTTTCTTTTGGACACACATCGAGTTTTTCAAAATGCTGGCTGGTGTACAACACAGGCAGGCAAGAAGCTTACACATGTTTCATGAATGTCCCAAAAAGCTTTTAAAACTCACTTAAAACTCAAAACCCATGTATTAATAATACAAATGGTCATTTGGAAAACTCTGACTATACAAACAAAACATGCCACTCACATGACTCACATTAAATCCAGACTAATGTCATATTTGGAATAATGTGGAATATTAAGAGGTGATAAGATAGAACTTTATTGATCCCACCATGGGGAAATTTGAGCATTACAGCAGTAAAAATACACAGCAGAGAATAAGAGCAGACAGATACATTAATTTAATTTTTCTACTAGATACACAGTATGCATTTGTGGATAAATGTGTCAATATGTGTCAATAATGTGTCAATAAATAAGCCAGTAAGGACGTATAAGCAAAGCATATATACATATTATAAATGTATTCAATCATTCGTCTTCCAAACCCGCTTTATCCTTTGCAGGGTGGCGGAGGTCACTGGAGCCTAGCTACTCAAGGCCGGAGGCGGAGGCGGGGGGACACTAGACAAGTCACAAATTCATCGCAGGGTCATCAGTCACACACACATTCATACACAGGCAAGGTGGCTGAAGTGTTTTGCCCAAGGACACAAGGGCTCATGATCAGGAGAGAGCGGAAATCGAACCACCAACCCTTCAGTTACCAGACGACCTGCTCTACCACCCGAGCCATGGCCACCCCCAATATTATAAATGTATATTATGAAGAAATATTACTATACACACAATCACTGTGGTCTGAAATAATGGTGTCGTATGCACGCTAACGCTACACTCTAGTGTTTGCTGAGGCTGGGGTGATCCCTGATGGATATCTTAGTCACGGTGGAATAGAAACAAGCACAAATAAAGCAATTAGCATTTATTCTAATTCAGTAGGCATTTAATTGTGGATTTGCACCCCGAGTCAAAGCTGGTGTGTGTTTAGTCCCATGTGTGTAATTACTGACCTGATCCGAGCGTTGGTCTGGACCTTGGGCAGGTTTATGGTCATTTTGCCACCCGTAGCTTGATGTGGATTGTTAATGGGTTTGGTCTTGATCAGGTCAGGGGCGGTGCGGATGGACACCTGCTGCTGCAGACCCCCGGCTATGTTTCCCCTGCTTGTCAGCACAAAAGAGTAATCCGTGTCTGGCTGCAGCTGTGTGATTAGCTTCCTCTTTAGGTTTCCTTGTACTTCCACACTTTGCTGGTTGTACAAAATCTGTGCATAAAATGAAACATGTTGTTGTGTTAAAAGAACATACAGACTGTGGTGCTACACACCACCCATGTGAACAAACATCATACTGTCATCGAGGACTTCTAAAGCATATACAACCATTTATTTGTACATCAGATTCTCTCTGGCTATAAAAACCTCATGGGAGTGAAATGTGAGGATAATTATTGTGACACATTTTTCACACTTTATAAATGAACATAACCACACTACTTATATTAGTCATTGCAAACAGTAAAAGTCCTGACATATAGTAACACTTGTGAGAATGTGTTAATTTCCTATGTACTGGACGATTAAAGGAATCTAATCTAATCTAATACATATTACATATGTGGCTTCTTCCTTTCACCAGTATTATAAATATTATCTTCTTATGAAAGAGAAGACTGACACATCTCTTACTGTTTCTATGAATAAGTGGTATGTCTGTGCTCAACAACAGTTGGCAGCACAATACAACCATCGATTCCATTACCACCATACTATAAATGTTCTCAGACCTGCCAACCCTGGCAAAAATGTGGCGGCAGTAATTTTATTTTACCGCATTGTGGGAGTGTCATGGTAATTAGGGCCTATTCATCAGTCATCACACACACACGCACGCACGCATGCACACACACACGTTCAGTTTCTGTTGTTTGATTCTAAATTTTGTCCATTTTTGATTAGGTACGGTTCACTGATGTAAACAGCTGTTCGGCTTGACAGACGTTACACTCCAAAAAAAAGATCAATTTTACATTTTATAAGCAAATTAATTTCTTATTTTAGATTGTAAATGTAGATTCATTTGAATAGAATACATTGCATTTTCTTGTTCTCTCACTGAGTAGTGATAACAGTAATAGATGATGTATATATTTATGGTATTAAAATTTTATAGTGCCCTCAACGTATTAATATTCACAGAATAATGTTTGGATAAACATATAGGGAATGTTTTATTATATTTTATTTCGCTTTCTACTGGAACTTACCTTAAAAGGCGCCTGGGATTTGTAGTTTGGTGGCAAATCCCAGGTGAGGAGGACAGATGTTTTCATGACAGCTTTGACACCAAAGTTCAGCGTGGGAAAATCTAGGGGTGGGAAAACATTCTGATTAATATCTTGAGTGAAACATCTCGCACACCAGAGAGCGTAATCCCTGTGTGTAATTCAATTTCATACTTCTGTATGACACGTCGCTCCCCCTCCAAGTAAAAAAAAGATGAACTTATTCCTTAGGACCAAACATCTACAAACTCATTCACGCTTGGTTACACAGCACATAAAAATAGCCCTCATCTCCCTAAGCCTGTTCCATTTATTACACTATGCTAACAGCAAGACGAATGCAACAGGCCGAGATCTGTGCGATTACCCACAAATGCATATGGCAGTGGGAGTGGCAACATGTGGATGGTAATAGGCATCACACGTTAAAGGTTATAAATAGGAAACATCGCATTTATAAGATTATAAAATGCATGAGGAGGCGCATGCAGTGGTTTAGATGTGTGTGTGCAGTGGGAGGGAGGACGGGGAGGCATGGTAATGTGGCTGTAATGTGTAATGAGATTAGGGTTACTCTATAAATCAATAAACACACACTGTACTATATGGACGGGTACATGAGGAAGACGTAGCGCAGATAAAGACAGAAGAGTCAGTTAGAGATAAAACATAAGCCACTGATACAGCTTCAACATGTCTGCAGGCACCTGTGACTGAAGTTTAACACTCTCAAAGGCTTTTCAAGGCACTTATTTACCAACAGTATGCCTAGGTCTTTTCCTTATTCAAGCACTATAAGGTAAATATGAAATAAAATATTCTTCAAATGGTCCTGTGCACAGGAAGGGTTAATGGTTATTGTGGTTTGGCAACAGGCAAGTACAAACACAAACTGAAGTGCCCATAAGGAGTGTGTTTGTGTAGCACGCTAAGATGAAACAATTACTCCGATGCTTTGTTTACATGGATTTACATAATATGTTGAATTTATATGTGTTAGCAAGCAATGCTATGTAATGTATGTGTGTCATATGGAGAAACCTCTAAACTGTTGTGGACTGTTTGCAAGGCTTTTGTCACATGTGATGTCATTTTGTGATAAAAACTGCATTGTTTTTACAAAAAGTCACTTGATATTCCCTCTGAATGTGTTTAACATTCCAAGGTGTACACGGTTAACCTCCTGAGACCCAGGAAAATGAAGGTTTTGGCTGCATTACACTGAATAATTGCCTTGATGATGCAACACTTTTTTCAGATAGATACGTTTTAATGGAATGACCTTTACATTGAACAGCGTGTTTATTTATTATTTATTATTCCAAGTTACAAATATGAAACTCTTGTCCCCTACAGAGGCCAAGAATGTATTGCTGGGTCTAATCCATACATGTTTTTTAAAATGTCAATCATCTTAATTGGTGAAATTAAAGGACTAATTGCAAAATGTGCTAACATTGTTCTTTGCTTTATAAGGTCATGATAATTAATTGACACAAATGTCGAAAAAAATATCAATAAATAATTTCAAAGTCTCTAATCCAGCACAGCACCAACCAAACCCTCTATAAAGCCTCTTTGTTTAAAGCTTTAAACATACATCCAAGACATGGATGTCCATACATTCATGTCCTGGATGTATGGACTTACATCCAAGACATGACTACATTAAATTTGGTTGTAAATTGCACCTAACAACCATAAATAATGACTTCTGTGTCTTGTAAGAATCTACCGGTGCCCCGTGTGCGTGCTTGTATGTTTTGGGAAAGCCTGTGTGTAGATGTTCATGATGATAAAACAAGGGGCTCGTGTTTGTATGTGGATGCGTTGAATTCTGATGTTGTGTTTTCAGCTCAAACATGCCTGCTGTGTTTATGTAGGACTGTCAGAGATGCGTGTAGCTCTCCTACCGTTGGACATGGTCCTACTCTGGATGCTGGGGCTGAGGGGACCCCCGCCCTTGCTGGTGAAAGCCTGCACTCGGATGTCATATGTGGTGTCGGGGTTGAGGCCGTGGATGGTCATATGTGTGTCGGAGGTGCGGTTTGTGCTGTTCTGCTGGCTGTTGATGTCTCTGTACACCACCACATAGTACACGATCTTTCCGTTCCGTTCGGACACAATGGGAGGCTGCCATGTCAGCTGGGTGCTGGACTGAGTTAGTCCTGTTACTTGCAGCTGGAGTGGGTATCCAGTGGGAACGTCTTCCGGGGTGCTGATCTCCTTCACGTAGGCCTCACCGATGCCTGCGCGGTTCCGTGCGCTGAGGCGAAACACATAGGTGGCTCCTTTGTGCAGGTTGGTCACCGTGTAGTGGTCGTCAGTCTTCCTCAGCTCTCGTGAAGTGTATGAGTCCTCGTCGACGCGCTTATACTGCAGCTGGTATCCAATCAACTCCCCCACCATTTCTTTAGGAGGCTGCCACTGAATCAGAGCTGTGTTGCCCATGGTGGTGCTAATCATCATAGTGGGTTTACCTGGCACTGAAAAAGCAATGGAGAAGAGATTGGGTTGTTAATCTTGGATTAAAAACACTCCAGGGGAAACTCCCTGTCATGGCCACCACCAAAAGACGTGTGTTTGACACCTTCAAGCAGTAATTCTACAAAAATACTATTCTCTGCTACAAGTCACAGAGAGAAAGTACACACACACACACACACACACACACACACACACACACACACACACACACACACACACACACACACACACA
>JAPTHA010000010.1:20896028-20914581 GCA_029814585.1 Gymnapogon annona | reverse complement strand
CACACACACACACACACACACACACACACACACACACACACACACACACACACACACACACACACACATATATATATCTATATATCTATATATATATATACACATACAAGAACAAAATTACACCTAAAGCACCAACACCCAGCGAAGAAACGAGGAGAATGTCAAAACAGTCCAAGTTCAATTTTATGGCAATGTGCAAGAAGGTAATGCTGATGTTAACATTAGTGAAATGGCAACAGCAGATAAAAAGAAAGGACCTGATGGTAGAAAGATGTTTGTGTGTAGTTTGTACTGGAACATGTTTCTTGCTGGTATTTCAGTTGTTATAGGTTAACTCTATTTCGCTCTGTATTTAACTCTATATCACAACCTCCTCCGTTTCCTACACCCATGCAAACAAATAGCCAGCTCTCACCTCAATGCAGATTCCAACACAAACTTCAGATAAGTACACAAGAAGTCAAATATACAGGGATCTTAAATAGGTTGAGGGACACAGACTCAGAGACTGAAAACTGCCTTATAAACCCCTTTCTACAAGAGCTGGACAATGTCAATATAAGATGACCCATCCATTGAATTGGAGTCTTCCCTCTCAGTGCAGATATGTTGAGTAGGTACATATTAGAAACAGCTGAATAGCACTGAATAGCAGCTTCTAAAACTGCTGTTTTAGAAAAAGGCCTTTGTGCACACTGCTGCTGCCAGTCACTGGTATACTACTGAAGTGGCACAAATCTATATTATAAAATGCTCTCTGAAGTTAAGGAACATCTATACACCTAAATAAGTGACCATGGATATGTGGAAGATCAATCGTGCGATAACATATTTAAATCACCACTTTCTACGACCAGGTAGCTAAAATTGAGCATGTAAAGTTTGTCTTCTCTTCAAGTCTTTTTGGACTGTATGTGCCTTGTGTATATTTATATTGTCATCTTTACACATTTTTACACTTAACAATATATTAAAATTTGTTACACTCTTATACAGTATATCTCTAATTTTAGAATATCATTATTGGACATTAGTTTACGTTTTTAACATGCGTCTGTATTTTTGTGTTATTAGTTGTATGTGCACAATTGCTAGTTGAGACCAATTTTGTTGCACAACCTGTGTAATGCCAATAAAGCCCATTCTATTCAATTCTATTCTAGTCCATTCCATTCCAGTCTGTTCCGTTCCATTCCATATCAGGTTCTCAATTTAAGCCCTACAGACCATAACACAGTATGTATTGTTAACAGATACAATGTTGAACATGATGAAAGTGACCCCTACCTGCTCCAGTTGTAGTGATGACTTTAGCTTTGCTGCGAGCTCCATCTCCCTTGGTGGTGTACGCTGCCACGGTAACAGAGTAAGTGGTCTCAGAGTGCAGTCCACTGATGATGGCCTCCTGCAAAATGCAAACAATCAGAAGGTGAAATGTTAACAAGCAAGTGCTGAGCCTGAAGAAGTGAGGGGGTATTAAAAAAAAAAAATGAAAACCCTTTTCACACACAAGCTCCAAACCCCGTACACACACACAGCTCCAAAAGAAACATCCTAAAATGAAAACACCCTTCCGTGTTCACGTGGAGTCTTCACAAATTAGCTTACAAAATGAAATCTGAAAGAAAAGTCTGGAAGGCACACACAGGACCAGGAACTTTTCTTAGTCAAGAAACACTCCTGTGCCCAAATGTAAGACAACATACTGAACCCATTAACCAACCAACTGAACCAGAACAGCACCAGCAGTGTGTCAGTGTTCATGCCTGCTGCATGGATAAGCAGGGTGTTATAGCCGCAGGGGTCTGTGACTGCCGCTACACTGGAGTGTGCAAAAGGCCAAACAGTTGCGTCTTCGTTACAGTGGGATGTATTAAAACTACATACATTTGACTGACTTTGGAATATTTGGCTTTTTTTTTGTTTTGCTTTTTTGCTATCCGTAGATTCCAATGGACATCAGGCTGGAAGTTTAAACACAAACACACACTGGTGGTTGAACGAACATGGTGGTTGAACAAACAGAAAGGGCAAACAACTGTTATGAGCAACCTGCTGCAGTGCTGGCACTCACTTCACCAGACTGCATCAGTCTGAAATAAAAACACACCCACACACACCGAAATTAATCACTCGGAGCTCCGACAAAGCCTGTCCGCAAACAAACGCGTATACTCACCCATGTACACGGCCGGACTCTACTGTACGTAAACAGAATGACACATGCACATAGAGACACACACACTACACGTGCACAAATATACGCACGCTGATACAATCAGAAACAAACTCAGAGTCGATTCACAGAACAAGTGAGCGCCTGCGGGTTGAGCATATATGCTGCAGTTGTGTGTTTGAGTCTGGGGCCACTTGGAGGTCGATGATCCCGGTGCCTGTGAGCCTTCCTGCCAGAACTGCTCGCAGACGTCCCGTGCTCTCACAATATTATATGACTTTGCTTAATGCTGTTGCTCTAACTAATGAACTTTTAATTTCCCCAACCACAGAAGAGCGTTTAACAGTCAATATAAGCCAGCACTGTTTGACAATGCTTTTTACAGCCCCCTTCTTTAAGGGACGTTTGGCTCTCCCGTGCCTTTTAAGAGAGACTGGAGAGAAAATGTGAAATTACTGTGTCATAACACCATTTTAACTTTATGGAGAAAGTCTCATTACTTTAATCATGCAAAATGGCTTTAACAGTCTCAGCAGTAGAAGCCACAAAGATCTTTTTCTTTTTCAGGCGAGGTCGAATTGGGTCTAGGAACATTTTTGAAAGTCAGCAGAAAACAGAAAAAAAAAAGCAGGGCTTCAAAGTTTCCCTCTGACTAAATGCTTAGAGCAGCACCAAAGGGCATTATAGAGATTATCAAGTTGACTAGTTAGAGAAATGGATTGCTCTCTACAATCCTTCCTGCAGCTCAGATCCTCACTGTAAAAACAGTGACTCATAATAATTAACTAATTGATGTAATCTTGTTTTGATTCAAGAAAGGTAAAACAATACCCTCTCTTTGTTTCCATTTGCAACAAAAGCCACAAACATCTATAAAATGTGACTCTCCATGGGACAGAAACACATGCCGCCACCTCTACTACTGACATCTGTCCATGGCTAGTCACACTGCATTAGTTATCTACCACACTGGATGTTATCATCGAAACATAGCTGCAAAAGGAATAATAAAGGTGCGTGAGCAGCTGTCTTGTTGTGACAGTGTCTAGCTCGGTGTCTCTCAGGTGTTAATCATCACGTTAATTGGAAAGAAAGGGAAGACAGCACTGACTCATATCATGTGGGTGTAGCAGGAGGAATCTGGCCACATCACATATTTATTCTGTTATTTAAGTCCCAGTGAAATTAAATTTGATCTTCAAGTATTATATATATATTCCTTGTGTTTACACTGCGCCTGTAAATCACTGCCTTCACTCTCAGCTATTATGAAAACGCTCTTCTGTAGGTACTGTACTCTTATATTGTTAGGCTAATAGCATAATTGCCTCAAAAGTCTGTGGACACCTTGAATTCAGTTATTTCTTCACTCACAGGGTTGTGGAATATAAAACAAAAGTGAATAGAAATATCATCATAAATATATATATCAAAATATCATCATACAACTGTATATGCTGTTATGATTTGTGTTTACGGATGTATATTTATGTGCTTGGAACTGTACTGGAGCCGACTTAACTTCTCTTTCAGTTCCCTTCATTGTCTCTCTTCTACTTCATTACAGGGGTCTTCTTTACTCTTACGTTTACAAATGGAGTTGGCTAATATCAAATGACCAGTTTTCAGCACAGCACACATAACAGTGTTGTAGATGAACATAAAGTTAAACATTCCTTTACTAGCTGTGAAGATCAAATCATTTGTTCCTAAATGCATCGACAGGCTGTCACTGATGTTCTGTAGAGCACAAAAATAGATCCCTGCAAAGTGAAAACTGAATCTTTTATTTTATGACCTAGTAAAACCGTTATTTAAATCTCCCTAAACAACTGTAAATGTCTGGTGACATGAGGCATCTGCATCAGCGTCACCACGGTCAGTGACGGAGGCAGTCTGTTCTTCAGCTTTGTACCATTGGCTGTTTCATGGAGACTATGTTAATGTATGTTCTCATTTCTGTTTTGGTCCAGGAGAAAACAAGTCTCAAAATCACTGGCATTAATTCTTTTCCCTTTGAAACTATTTATTTACTCTTGTTTGAATGCTTCAGACAGATGTTGTTATTCCTGACAGGTTTGTATTGTATTTCCAACCAGGAACGGTAAATGGCTGTGCGTTTATGCATCTAGAAGGTAATAAGCCATAACAAAAGGGCCGTGTGACAGCCGTGGAACAGTGAGCTGCCATCCAGGCAAATGAAAAGAACATGAAAGGCTGGTGGCAATCTCGGAGATGTGTGGATCTGATAAAACCCACGGCTCCTCCCCTCAGATAGATATGTCATGTGGAACAGTAGGGGAGACAGCAGGTTAGGTGAGCCTGATTAATGTCAGCATCATACTGGGATGGTTACACACCGTCTTAGACTGCACTGTACGCTCACTGATGAGGGAGAAGCACTGCACGCTCTGCGCCTTAAATGCTTCAGATCATTTGCGAGTGCCCGGCCGTTGCTATAAGTTTGTCTTATGGGGAAATGTTGAAATATTAGATTTGTACGCAGCAATCAGGGCAAATAATTCTCATGCTCTGCAGCAGTAACATCACAGATAAATGTAAAACGGAACCATCAGTAATAACATTGTGGCTGTTGTTGTGGTTATCACGGGGTTAACAGCTTCCATGAGGATTTGCACAAAGCGAATTACATCACGAGACAGCATATTAAGGCCCATTTAGTTAATGAAAATAATACAAGGTTACAGGGGAGGGGGTGATATTCACAGAATTTCAAAGAGTGCAGTCGTTGATTTAGCAGGAAAAGGTGACATTAGGAAAGATCTGAAATTTGGGAGAAAAGCCATTAATGTTGAAGTTGTTACAGTAACAAGGAAAAAACAGAAAAGAAATCTAATTCTCAGAGATTAAGAAGTTGGGAATTTCTGAGAAAAATAATGAGAAAAGTCATACATCTGAGAAAAATCTAAAATCTTCTCATACTGAAACTCCATTATACTGAGATTAAAGTGATACATTTCTGACAAAGGAGTTAAAAAAAATAAAACTTTCTATATTTCTCTGAATATTACCCCATCCTCTTTAATAAATTGTCGTAAATCATTAAAACGGAACACACCATAAATACACACCCGCACACACATAAAACTGGAGAACACACAGTGCAGCCCAAAGGGCAGAGTGGGAGAGGAGCCCTGCCCTGCAAACAAACCCAACAGCAGCAGTAGCGGCAGAGGCACACATCAGGGCTACTCACATGCTCGGTGGACTCCTCAATATTCCACTGATGGGAGAGAAGACACGGGACACGGGTGGAGAAAAGAAATGAGTCACAGACAAACACAACAGACAAAGAGGAAAAAAAGCACTTGTCTTTTTTTCGCAATGGGTGTTGACAGTCATGCGGTCCAAATAAAAACACTGGGGGTGAGTGTGATGGAAGACTGAAAAAAATAAAGGACCTGAGGGGAGTTTAAAAAAAAAAAAGTTTCTAAGCTTGGAAATGTGAAATTTGCGAAGCGCTGCCTTGTTTTTAGTTTACTTCTGAGTCCACTGAGAACCTCTCTCTTCCTTAATGGCAGAGCACTATTCACTGTCTCACTGTGGGTCTCGACTTTAAACCAGACCGAATTTCTCAAGCATTTTGTCTGTCCTCACAGAAATGAAGGGAGTGGGAGAAGCCTTTATTCATCATATTTCAATATGTTTTCAAAATGTTCTCCTTGCTCAATATGCTTGGCCGAGTGATTCCTGGGGGAAGTGAAAGCCTATTTCGCGCCGCAGGGCTCCATCGGTCCTGAGCGTGAAATCCTATTACCAGTGCGCTATGCTAGCCCTGTGACATCAAACCCCATCGATGCAGAACGCGCCTGCTGGAGTTAACCGGCAAACTTGCTCCGCAGTCAGGCCACTGCGGAGGGGAGTTAACCCATGGGTGGCACAGGTGACAGCGGACGGGAGGACTGACACCGCTGACACTTATGAGAGACAGAGTGGAGGAGGAGGAGGAGGAAGGGATGAGGCGGCAGGTGATTGTATTTGACTAAGAAGGTTAGATGACAATAGAAGTGAGATGGAGGAGATAGTAACAGATGTAAATATGGGGATTTTACATGAAAACTGTGTCCCACAGCTTTGGTTCAGCCTTCACCCAATGGGATGAGGATGAGTGGAATGTGGCGGGTTTCGCAGTGATCATAAACTGACGGATCGTAGGTCACAACCACAGTTACGTAGTTCACAGAATATTCATGAATTCAGAAAATGTAAGGATAATGGGAATGATTACAGGTAATTCAGGTAAATGAGATGAAAACATTTGCATTGGAGTGATGGGCTGACCTCAGATGCCGGTGGTTGTGTTCAATCCTCTCTTTACTGTCACACATGGATGTATCATGTCTTAACAGCCACCAATCAGATTTCAGGGCACTAAATATCAGCACCAAACACACCCGACCTGTTCCTCTCCTTCATTTCTGCATCTAAATCCTCCTAAATCCATCTAAATCTGATACACTGGACTTTCCTGGCCTATACTACATTATGCGGTTCCATTTCTGAAATGACAGATTTCTTAATAGGCCCCTGGAGCATTTGGGACTTACATATAATTATCAACAAAACAGCAAACCTTTTTCAATTCAACTTATTCAGCCTATGAAAGCACCAGGTAAGCAGAAAAAGTGATGTCTATTTAAATGCTAATATTTGACAAGGCCTATGGGAGGCCAACATAAACATGGCAGGAATTACTCAAGAAACAAACGGACACAACAATTTACAGTAATCACAATACTTTTGTGGAACTCATTATACCTTAGAAATCTTTTGAAATCAGTGCTGCTCTTCTTATACATTTAGGATATTCTAATTCAGTTTGGGGTAGGTTATATTCATTGTTCTGTAAATGACTTTATTATCACTGTAGGGATCCTATCTCCACCCTAATGGACACAGTATCTGACATTAGCATTAGCACATTAGGGGCAATGTGAGCTGCCATTGAAGGCACTGGGGGACCAACTGCCTTGATGAAGGGTAATTATGAGAGTATTAACCCATGTATATTAAACAGGGAACACAGGATTTCCAATGTAGAACCAGGAGGAAACCCATGTACTGTGGAGAGAACTTGCTCAACACAGAAGGTGAACATTGAGCCTCCCAGCTGTGGGACTGAAGCGCCAACCACTATGTCACAAAACGCAGTGGATTCATTTTTATGAGAGCTATGCAAACAAAGTTTAGAATCACTTAAAATGCTCAAACAAAATCCCCACAGCCTCATCTTAAACCACCACAAACAAAGATAAAAGATAAAGATTAAAGGATCAGTGTGACATTTAATGACATCTATTGGTGAAGTTGCAGATTGTAGTCAGTTATGCCCCCGCCACTAACTCTGGCGCTCATTCAGACATTATGGAATGTAATGTATCTTGATGTTGGATGAAACTTTTGTTGAAAAGGCAGACGGAGATCTAGTGTGTTGGACTTTCAAGTGACAATACACTAAAGTAAAGATGATTTTCAACATTAACATATTTTCTGCAGTTAAATCCTTCCAGATCTGCTGACATCATCCACACAGGACATTTAAAAGCTAGAGCCCAAAAGAAAAAAATAAAAATAAAAGATTTTCCCCCTAATTTTGCTAAACAGAACCCCTAAGTCTAAGTCTAAGTGTAAGTCTATAACAACATGAAGACATTGTAACCACAGTCTATATTTCCCTTTGAAGGTTTTCTGACCTCACTGGATCTTTCTGGCGGGTGAACTGAAGTGCGTACGAGGCCTGATATGATCCCAGTTGCAACTGGTGAAACACATGGTGCGTCAAAAAGCGCTGCCTCATGCTCGGTCCCCTGACATAGCAGGGCACCAAAGAGCACCATTAAAGAACAGCTGCTACTTAACCCCACGAATAACAGTTAGCGATGTGCCTTATTACTTAATTTGTTTACCGTCGACTTCAGTATGTCAACAGCCGCAAACACATTAATGTTCGCAAGACTTCCTATCTCATCTCGGGCTTAATCCCTCCCTATCGCAAATGCTTTTGCTTTCTGCTTAAATCCACGGGAGAATTATAAATTATCCCCCCATTTATATTTCGAATGCCAACGCAAGCTGAAAACACATCATTGCTGATAAGCGTCGTTTGTGGAAACGGAGCGGTATAATTTGCAGGCGGGTGAATGCAAATGTGATGACATGGACTGAGATGTGCAGCTATAAAAACAGGAAAGAGGCAAAGGCAGTGGGGGGTGGGGGGGTGACGAGTGATGTGGAAGAGAAGGAGCTGTCATGATTGATGGAGTGAAACGGACTGAGGTTCTTCTTTTCTCTTTTTTTTTTTTTTTACAGATTCCCATTCAACTCCAATATGAGGCTGCGAAGGCCGTGGAGGCAGTGAAGCATTGCGTTACTTGCTTGCTCGCACTCACACATACACACACTTAAACACACGCACACACACACAAAACGCATGAGTGGTCAAACAGAATGAACCTGGAAAAAGTTGTGCTGAGGGGGAAAAAAAAGCAAATTTGTGCAGGAGTGGAAAACTGGTGCAGAACCGAAGACAGACGGACACTAATGGCTTCAAACATAATTATTTTCTGCCAAGATTTAAGGATGGGAATCTGAAAAACAGGAGGAGATGTCGGTGCAAGTTCATAGTGATGGAGGAACATTTGCAGAATGGAGTTGCCCACTCAGGTTGAAGTTTCTCTCCCGATAGAAAGGCGGTTGGAAAGGGGTCGATAACATCGCACTCTTAGCGTGGCCTCTGGTATAAATTTAGTAGGGAAATGAGGGCGCTGTGTGGGCTCCTGCTTGAAAAGAAAAGAGGCGCTTAAACCGCCCACGCATGCAAGGTCTCCCAGCTCTCCTCCCGGCGATATCAGCTAACGCCAAGGAGGAGAGACAGAAACAAAGAGATAGAGAGAGAGAGAGAGAGAGAGAGAGAGAGAGAGAGAGAGAGAGAGAGAGAGAGAAACACAGACAAAGAGAGTGGTGATAGCGGTTTTGACAGATTCTGCAGTCCAATCAGGCGGCTCCATGATGTGATTGATGTCTGAGGTGAAGCCATGGCGTGTTGTAGAGAGTGGAAAATCTGGATGTGTGTGTTTTTTTTTTTCTCCACCTCCTGGCAGGCTTCGCACATCCAACATAGGTGAAAAGGTGGATATGGAGCTGATTTCACAACACATTAGTCAGATCTTTTGAGGGAAAACAAAAAACTGCGGGATATACGATGGCTTTCCTTTATTCGTCACCAATTACAGGTGTGCGTTTGAGGGATTAGCATCAATGTACGATGAGTCATTAACTCTTCTGGGCTGGAACACCCCATACAAGATGGATCTGAACGGCAAACATGTCGGCTCATGTCAGTTCTGTTGTTTTTTTCCCTACCACTTGTTGTGGCACATGAATGAAAAGCCGTGTGAGAAGAGGAGCGACAGCCGGGCGTACGTGGACGAGGGCATGCTACCGGCTGTGTGGTCTTATAATGACGACCGGGCAGGTCCATGCAGGTCGGCTACTCGGCGCCATCTCACGGAAAACAATCTGTTGGAATGACTCAATCAGGGGTAACCAACCTGCACGCAAGCAGGGTATTTGTTCAAGCAGCCTCTGAGGCAGAAAGTGCAAAAGGAGGCCATGTGAAAAAGTGTAGGAGGAAGAGTAGTGGGATGAAGGGCAGAGTCAGGTTGGATCCAGGGAGTGGCTGTGTGTGTCAGTGACACCCTGCACACCGGTCTAGAACTGGAGAGGAGTCTCACCAGCGCCAAAGCTGTGGTGTGTGTCTTTGGTGTTTATTGTGTGAACGTGCTTTAAATGAGACATGGCGGGGAGGATTGTTTGCACAACAAGTAGGGTCAAGTTCAGTTCAGTCCTTCATCAGGAAAAACTCGACATGTTTTCAACATTCGACATGTTGAAACGAAAAAAGAAAAACATAAAATACTTCCATAGTAAAAGGGCAACCACCAGGACCTTCTTTGTCAAGACTGAATGGTACTGCCTTAAAGCTAAGAGGATGGCCTCAATACCAGTGCCACAACCTAAAAATTAGTAAGAGTAAAAAAAATAAAACATTCCATTCCAGTGGTTTCATCATAAGGTCCTTGACATTTTATCATGTATTCGCACAAGTTAACTTTAATGCGTTAGTATGATGTTTCAACATCCTGATACATTTACAGTCATAGCACAAAAAACAGATCTACTGACTGTGCCTCGAAGTTGTTAACATATTGTCATCAAATAAAACAATAGAGTGTGTTGGTTCACACCGAGCAGATAATAGAAACGATCAGTGTATGCAACACAGCACAGTGTTGCATACACAGTAAAATTTAGTTTAAAACTGAAATACATTACATTACATTACATTACTGCCTTCTCCCTTGAGTAGCTGGGAAAGGCTCCTTTGACCCCCGCGACCCTGCAAAGGATAAAGCGGGTTTGGAAGATGAATGAATAGATTACACTGTGGCAACACTAACTACTAACTACTATTAGCTTAAAAATAGTCAACTCCCCACCCCACCCACACATGCGCTGGATGTTATATATGGTAGGTTTGTAGGTACGGGTAACTTATAGCATTAACATAGCATTGAAGTCCATGTGTATAAGTGTGTCTTTTTTTAACTTGGTTTATATCATATATTTTGCAGCCTCTGAGGAATAAAAACTACCATTATTCTCATTCTTATTCACTTTGCCACAGATGCATCCTCTCCAGAGTCCACTCCCTGTCCTCAAGTGGATTCACAGTTAAAAATATGCTGCCTTTTAAGTTAAAAAAGCCCAATCTGAGTGTATTGTACCTGGTTCAGTGCAGATGAGCTGATGTACCTTAGGTTACATGTTCTTTCTGTCCCTGGTTTCTGTGAGTCTCTGCTCTTATATTAGCGCTGCTTTGCATTGGCCACAAGATGGGAGGCCAATGTTGCTACCATGTAAATTATGCACCTTTTTTTTCACTTGAAGAGAGAACCTAGCTTAAAGGTTCGATTTTATGTGTGCGAGTGCCAGGAGCGCATACGTAGCATTGTGATCGTTTCAGAATGACACCCGGTCACACTTACGTCAATGTGACCACAGAAACAAATGCTCTCTTTGATAGGCGGTGTTCTGCACACAAGGCTGAAGTCTTGCAGGAACAGTGATGCAAAGAAAAAAAAACATTGTTCAGAGGTCTTTTATGTTATTACAAAAAGTGAAACAACTATATTCAATGCATTACCAGAGAGTGAAAGGACAAATAAGCACATGGTGCCAAGGTAATTAATAGGAATTAATGGGGAACTTGTGTGTTTAATGTGTCGCTAGACCAGCTGCCAAATTAGCCCCAGTATCATCTGATTTAGTGCAAATCCTGTGTATATTGTCTCACACATGCTGATGTCAACATTTGGTGCACAGTGATGGGGTGTTTTCAGATACTTAGGATTCACTCTGGAAGTGGGTTGGTGTCTTTATGTTGTCAGTCTGGTCCTCAGCCCTGGTTGGGAGCTGAAGGACGAATAGTCCAGATGGACCAGGTGAAGTCAACCACGGCCATTTTAACACAGTCAGCCTAGAATGTGGAGTTAAAATTAACTTCATGTTAATGACATGCTTAGGAGTGGATCTGGAGTCCCGTGTGATACAGCTTGAGTGCTTTGACAGCGACACAGAAGTCCTCCTGCATTGGACACTTTGTCCTTTAACGGGTTCATCTGTAGCATCACTTGGGATGAAGCAGACTTGAAACGTCAGTCCAAGGTGACTTCAACAGCGGCTCCTCGTTTGTAAAGATAAGACCGAAGACAGCAGGGGGGGTTTGTCAAAGCAAATGAGGGTTAATAGCTTGACTCAAGGGCACAGCAGCCCGCACTGCCTGGGAACTCAACCAGCAACCTGCTGTTCTCCCTAAACACTGCAGCTAAACATTTATCAGTAAGCCACACGCACGCACACATACACACACACACACACACACACACACACACACACACACACACACGCACACACACACACACGCACAGACTGTTCAGATTCTACTGGTCCTGCAGCCTGGGAGCACTTACTTGTTTAAATTAGATGTTTTTGTTGGAGGCCATCGAGGGTTGCAGAGCAAATGCGTGTTAGCGCAAACGTTACTACCGGCAAACAATCACAAGTAGGCTCTTAAGCTTGTCCCTCTTCTCCCAAAGACAGAGGGGAAAAAAGTGATGGTGGGGTTTTTGGTTTTAAGATATTCATGAATCTCCCAATCCCTCTTAAGGATTACAATCTTTCATCCATCTCACTGTGTTGCATGGCTTTGCGTGATTTGGAGCTGCCTGCATTAATGTGTGAAGGACGATGACAGGAAATAAGTCTAATTTCTAAACATGGTAACAAGGCGGTGCATATGTATTGCCGCTAACACCACAAGGAGAGGTGCATTGATTCCACTAAGCCCCATCCTGATGCAACACATATAAAATATTTAATAGCCATTACTGTAGAATTAGAATATATCTTGTTACGACGGCTAATCCAAAGCTGTGGGAGCAGGGTACCAATTTAGAGTCGAATGTCACATATGGAGAAAGATGAAAAAAAGGACGGAGGAGTAGACGGCAGAAGGAAAAATTCCATATGTGTCAGGCAGTGTGGAGGAAATGAAGTGTGAACATGGGGAATGGAAGGAAACAGGGAATGGAAATAATATGAAAATGAATGGAAGACAGCAATAGACAGTGACAGACAGAGAAAAAGAGAGGGCGACAAAACAAACCCCAAAAACACCCTGACACGAATACAGCATCATTCAGTACCTGAGCCTCCGGCAAAGCCACGTCCATGATGTTCGGCTGGCCTCGCGGTTCGCCGTTTTCCAGGCGGGAGAAGATGACTTGGTAGCCTCGGATCTGGCCGTGCTGCTTCCCTGGCAAAGGCGGCTTCCAGGTGACCCGGATCGCTGTGGAGTTTATGGCCTCCACCTCTAGCTTCCTGGGTGGAGCTCCGGGCACTAGAAGACGAAAGGAACACAGTACACGTTCTCCATCACTGTCCTCAAATACTCTACATATCTGCAATGGAGGACTGAGTTATCACACAAATTCACCCACATGTTGAATACACAAAACAACACAAAAACATAAGGAAACACCTAAAAAAAGTACCTAAAACAGTTGCCAGTTAAAAGTGTCATATATTGCTTTGGTAAGCCAACTGTAATATTACTTACAACATTTTAACTAGAATAAATGTACATAATGGGATGTGAGTTAAAATGTTTATTGAAAAAAGCTGTGGGTAACTCATCTTAGTCCACCGAGCCTTAAATATGAAAGCTAATAATGGGAGTGAGAGATCTGTAACTGATGCATTTTTTTTTAATTATTTCATTCACAGAGGTCTAGTGGTGGAAATATATATTAAGCTTTTTCACACAAGGACTCTTGAGAAGTTGGCTTAGTTTCGCACATAAACAGGCACTAGAAATGTCATTCAAAGGCCTTTGAGTACAATCCGCTGCCTGGATTTTTTTATTTCTCTTTTCATCTGAAATAAATGGGTCGACTCCACTTTCACTGGAGTCACTTTTGACACACATGTGTGTACATCTAGTGGTGTAAATAAAGTGTCTTATTGCCACTCTCTGGCGGAAATGCAAGAGGACACAGTCAGATACAGGAAGGAATAAAAATATGCTGAGCCGGTGCTTCTGCTCACATCACTGTTTTGTGATTAAAGAGCCAAAAACTATCAAAATAATCACCTGTTAGCTCTTTTATAGACTCGGGTTCAGAGAAGGAAGTGATACTAGAAATTGGCTGCATATCGAAAATCATCGCTTGTTCTTTTCAGACTTGTACTGTGTCCCCAAAATACCTAATTTGAGGCCGACATGTGGTCTAACATTTTCTGTAATGGCCTTAATTCTGGTATGAAATTAGCTGTGTTGCAGCAAACTTCAAACATATTAATTATAGATGAGTCTCTCTGAGGAGGAGCCGCTCTCTATCACACTGCAAACAAAAGGAGGAACAATTGAGAAAGAGACGAACAAGAGGGAGGAGTCCTGTTCTCCTTCAACGCCAATAGAACAGAAGGAAGAAATGCGACATTGTAACAGTGAAAGCAAGAGGAACTGGAACAAAGCATTGGACCAAGGCCCAGCTGTTCAGAAGTCATGTGATCACATCTGATCAAATCCGGGAAACGTGTCAATATTAAAGTAAAAGACAAAAGATTCTCAAATGGGATTATATCACAAAATGCAGTATTGGTTCTGATGATCTGAAATTTTTGAATTAGAAATCTAAATTTAAAAAAAAAAGCCATATTTTCTTTTAAATAAAACTTTTACACTTTAACACCATCATTCACTGAAGTCACACCTCTGTACCGTGAAACTTCCTGAGACTCAATAATGCATTTTCATCCTCTGTAGTGGATGGGAATTTCACAAATTTAAAAAATAAAATAAATAAAAAATAACTGTCCACTGCAAAGGATATTCCATTAAAATCTGTGGCAACATGTTGCTTCCAATCAAGTCAATCATTTAACGTAAATATGTGCTAAAAATGTAGTTTCTTGGATCTTAGTAGGTAAGGGAGACGATCAGGTTTTCTATCTTTCTTCAAAATGATTGCCGCCACAGCATGTACGCCCTGTGAAAAACCTGTGAAGTGCTGGTATTTAGAAAAGAGAGTCCCAATCCAATGTAATATGAGTACGACGGACTGATGAGCTGATCCTGGATGGCCGCAGTAATGAGATTTCCTGATTAAAGTTTCTGAACAACTGAGCCCAGAGGAGCGGAGCCTGAACCCGCTGTAGATGTAAGATGTTGCAGGTAGAGAGTACAACCTGAAGAAGGAGAGAAGAGGAGCCCGTCTCATTAATGCATAAGCTATCAGGAGCACACAGGGTAACAGTGTGAGTGAAGGAGGAAAGCCTGACAGATGGGGAGAGTCGGAGCAGTAGGCACCAGGGGACAAGTCAAACCTACCATCCTCTTTGGTTTTCATCCTCACTGGGGCGCTCTCTGGGCCTGGGCCCACATCAGTGTGTGCCCTCACCCACACCTGATACTCTGTCCACTTCTCCAGGCCCTCCAGCACGTAGCTGGTGGCGTCCGCGCCGATCCCAGTCACCTCGTGCCGCTCCGTGTCCTCTCCGGCCAGGGCCTGGTAGCTGACCGTGTAGCGCACAATAGCGCCGTGGCGGCTAGCGGCGGGCGGGGCCACCCAACTCACCTTGAGGCTGGTGGAGCTCAGGCTAACCAGGTTGACCTCCTGGGGGGGGGCTGACGGGGCTGCATGGGGAAGGGAAGCACAACCACACGGAGGAAGGGCACGGATCAAGCAAACAAAAAAAAAACAACTCAAACACAAGCCAAAAGAATGCAAAACAAGGAAGCTTCTTGTATAGACCTTGACATGAAACTAGAAGTGGAAAATAGAAGGTGATTTTCTCTAAGCAAGGAATATTTTTATATATACTGTATATTTTTTAAAAAAGCCAAATCAATTTACTCCGTGACTTCTATCAGAAGATGTCTTTGAGTCACATTTCAAGGCAAGTGCAATTCAGAAATCACCTACACACATACAGTAGGTTATGATTTTAATAATAACCTCATTGCAAGCTTAAACATAACATTGAAATTTTCAAATTGAATACAAAAAGCTTCTTTACTCATTCTGCCTCCAGACTGAGAGACTATTGCATCTGCACTACATTCATGCAAGAGACCATAAAACGACGGCGGGGGGTGAACAGAATATAAAACGTGCCAAAATTTTACAAGGTGCTGTTTTTGTGGAGATGTAATTTGTCCCTAAATGCTCTCCCTGCCTCTGGCAGTGCACTGGGGGGGTGATAAACTCTGCGCCATGCTGTTGACTGGTGTTCGCACATTGACCCTGTTCAAAGCTACAGCTGTGACGCAATGGCTTTTTCTTCAAAGTCGTGCGTGAAGCTGTAATTTCATAATCGATAACAGTTATGAAGATTTGACCCGCTGTCAGCATCTGTTTAGAGCCAACAGTCACAGAAAAAAGAATCCCTGTCATTATCAAATGGAACATTATCCCTATGATTTGCATGGCTACAGTAATAACGGCTCCATTGCGGCTTTGTGCTTTCAGTCTTGAGAATAGCAGTTACATTATGAAACTGGGAAGGTTGTTTGACACTCCTCGATCTCCATGTCCATGTCATGGATCATCAGATTCACTGCACCTCACAAAATTCTACAGCTCTGCTCCAAACAGGTTCTTCCTGAACCCTCTGTTTAACTGCATCATTATTGTGAGTGTGATCTCACCTCACAATTCAGTTAATGTTTTACTGAATTGTGTTGAACTTTGTATTAAACATTAAGGAACCCTGAGGATAATTTTTCCCCCACCACATATTCAAGGAAATAGATGCTGTAAATAGATCACCATAAATCATTTATCACCTAAAGGATCAAAAGACCTCCCATTCTCAATCAATTCATGCCTACACTATTTACCCTGACACCAAATACTGACTTTACACATCACTTGGGTAAAGTTATCTGGAAACTGCTGAAAAGCTGTAAAAGCACACATGAAATTGTGAAGCAATGTTTGTGTGTTCAGTTATGGAAGGTAAATGATTTGACCATACTAAAACAGTATTTGGAAAGCTTTCATGATGGCACAATTTTTTATTTCACAGCTTTGGCAGATATGCTCTGTCCACCCTCTTATGTAGTTACCTCAATAAAATATGGTGTGATGTGTAAAACGCGTTCTAGAATCTACAGTCTGTACCTGCATTATATGTCCTATGTGGAGCACGATTCAATGACAATTATAATTGACAGTGTGTATACAGATGTGTGTGTGTGTGTGTGTGTGTGTGTGTGTGTGTATATATATATATATATATATATATATATACACACATGGTATAAAGTCTGGAGGCCAAAACGTAAAAACAATAAACAATTTCAAAAAACCACTGACAAGAAACAAGTGCAGTCATACGTTTCATGCAACTAACTCAGTCGACAACTTATTCATCTCTAAAGAAACTTCAATAAAATGAACCAAGAAAATACAATTCAAACTAAGATCTTTTTTCAAAAGCATGCCCAGGAAACCGTCTGGTGTAATAAGCAGAGCAATGAGCAGTGAGCTCCAACACCAATCTAATAACCTATAGCTGGAACACCACACCCACGTTTTCCAAAAATTTTAGGGTTTAACAAAAGACCTCTGCACAGCTATTAACCAAGTCACACATTTTACATATATTCATTCATTCTCCAAGCCGCTGAATCCTTTGCAGGGTCACGGGGGTTGCTGGAGCCTATCCCAGCCACATAGGGCGAAGGCAGGGGGGGGGGGCCCTGGACAAGTCGCTAGTTCATCGCAGGGTCATCATGGGCAAGGTGGGTTAAGTGACTTGCCCAAGGACACAACGGCTCATGATCAGGGGAGAGCGGGAATCGAACCACCAACCCTTCGGTTAACAGACGACGGCCGCCCCATTTTACATATATAGAATTATAAATGATTACCACGCCGTATATAACCTATATTGTCTGAATATATCCTTATTTGTTGTGCATGTTTCTAATCTGCAGTACTGAGTTGGTTTTTTGTATATTTTTGTAGTTTTTGCAGTACTTTACTAATATAGGTATATTTAATATTTTATCTTGTAGCTTTCATTCATTGCTTACATGTATGCAATGATACATGCATACTAAACACATTATTCTGCTTGTGACAGTGGCAATTAAGATCTATTCTTTTCTACTTACATATCTGCTATTTTATCAAACATATTGAGTAATACCACACAACATGTTAATTTTGTTATAATCCATATGAATGCTTTTATATATATAGCTGTACTTTAGTTGGCTATACAATTATATGTTAATTATTTTTATGTGATAATTTTAAAAACTTTACAGGCTGTGGTGTCCTTAGTTTGGTGATTGTGCTTAAGGTTCTGCAGCTCGGTCCAGTTCATTGCTCCAACTTGTGAAAAATAAATAAATCCACACACAACAGAAATGAGAACTAAACATTGAAATGCAGCACTGGAACTGTCAAACTCAACCTTTGTCTGCCTTGGAAAACAGACAGTGGCTTATTTTAATGCACACTAACCCACCCACCACTGCATAAAATACAAATTCTGTGTCCTTGTGTCTAACAAGAGCCACCAGGACAGAGAAATATCGCCAGTCAAACTGACAGTTATATAACTGGGTGGTTGTCAGAGGTGTTATCTCTGTGCTGATTCTGTCTGTCCTAATAGGAAGAGATTTCTAAGAGAGATATCTTTCTTTTCAGATGGTAGAGCCCCAATGATCCTGTCACTGACTAGACACAAGTGAGATGGAAAATGTGCATGCAGTTCATA
>JAPTHA010000010.1:20874023-20894419 GCA_029814585.1 Gymnapogon annona | reverse complement strand
CTCTAATAATGCACTTTGCAGTACATCATTCTAAAACAACTCATTTGTACTATGTTGAGGTTGTATTTATTTTTTAAGAAGGTATTGCGTGTTTTTCATTAAATGTAGTTCTGCAGAGCAATGCACTGAAATGCACTGAAAATAAGCTGAACCCAGAGGTGGTGGTGGCAGTGGGGGCATAAGTATCAAAAATATCTCCCGTCCACTGGCAGAGAATGACATTTAGAGTGCTACTGCTGTAAAAGCACATAATGATATGAGGAATGAGCCAAAAATGACACAGCAAGGTTCACACATGTGGGAACAAGACATATTAAACATACCTTTGACACTGAATACAGGACCTGCCCTCACATAGACGGACAGGAGGGTTAGTGTTGGCGACGGGGGGAGGTGGTGAACGTGTGCGAGCTGACCAGGACGTCTGCACTGTTAGCAGTCCACTGTTGTGCTGAAACTGACTTGACATTCAAGTGGCCCATGCTATCTGAATTAAACTATGAAAATAAACTTTCTGATGCTCTGAAAAAAACAAATAAAACAAGCCCTGAACCTGCAGACTCGAGCCGCAGCGACTTATAATCGAAAAAAATCCCCAGTTAGTGGACAAATAGGAAGTAGGACGGACGATGAGGTGGAGGGAATGACTTACTGGACTGGGCGGTGCGAGCCTCAATGGGCTGGGTGTAGACACCTAGGCCCACTTCAGATCGGGCTGCCAGGGAGAAATGGTAGAGCGTGTCTGGTTTAAGACCCTCTACAGCATAGGAGCCCGTCGGGTTGAAGGAGACGTGTATCTGGGGGACGAGGATATAATAACAAACAAAAACAGTCAATGGATTAGACATGAAGAGAATAATCCTCCAGTCAAAGCTTAATTCACTTTTCTGTGGGTAGATAGCAGAGACCAGGGTCAGTGTGGAACGCTACATGTTCTCTTGTTTTGAACACTGTGGTAGTTCAGCAGGGTTCAGCCCAGTGCAACGATGCCACAGAAGCATCAACTGCTGCTGCCTGCAACTACACTAAATCTGTCACATCAGCTGGGCATCTCACTGCTGTACGACAGCGACACTACAGTTGCATCATAGAAGTTCAGCATTCAACTGGCTGCTGTCCAACAGAAGAATATGAAAAATATGCTGTATCTCACCAGCATGTTCTATCAATAAGCACGAAAGTTCATTTATGACTTCCTATCAGTGCTCAATAGTAACAACAGTGATGTCTCTAAACATTGCCACGTTACAAGTCATCAAGTAATGGACCTTTATACATAAAGGCAAATTTGAAATATTTAAAAAAATACTTTAAAAAATGTCTCCAAATGGTGGACAAAAACGTTTTAGACACTGTCCCAAGGAAGCTACATATAAAATTCCAAATGAATCCAACAAGTACTTTTTGGAAAATTGTTGAAATGTCGACATGTGTACCCTTGAATTTGACTCTTTGAGGTCACTCAAGGCAATGGACTCAAATGAAAGTTTATATATGACTTCTAATCAGTGCTCAACAACAGTTATATAGATATCTCTGACTTCCGTGTTAAAAACCATCAAAATATGGACCATTATAGGAAAACTTGCAAATACACTTTGTTGGCATTTGTACAAAAAGAAAACACAAAAATAGCTCGCAAATAATCATAGGCACTAATAAAACTAGCAAAAAAGACTTATAGAGTGGTAGAATACCTGAGTCTTTAGAATCAGATTCAGAATTCCTTATTGTTATTGTACTACAAAAGCACAACAAAATGTAAAAATAGCAGCTCTCCGCAACACTACAATAGGAAATAGTGCAAAAACAAAGAAAAACAGATGACTCATGAAATCTTAAAGTAAGACTGTACAGTTACACAAAATGATAAGTGATAATCAAGAGTGAAAAACACAAATGAAATAATAAGTGAATAACTGAAAATATTAGATTTAAGTCAGACTGTATGTAGCAGACAGACACACAGAGGCAGATGAAGACATTGTAGAGTAGAGAAAAGCAGGTCAGAGAAGGGTTCCACATGCAGGTTGTTGTTCTAACCTTGTTGTCTGATCCTGCCTCCCAGTACTGCAACTCATACTTGGTGATGGGGTCCTGCACGGGCCACAGCCACGTTAGCATGATGCGCGTGTCCTGCTCAGCCTCGGCATCAAAACTGGACGGCTGCGCGGGGACTAAACGCGAACAGAGAAGAGAGAGGAACACATTATTTACAGCAGGTTCTCCCCAGTGTTAGCGGTAATAACCACATCTTTGATTCACCCTGATAACACATTTGCTTTGTGGCTTATCTAATTCAAGCTGCAGGCATAAAAAGTCACCTCTTTTTGTTGGGTTGCCGTGGGTCAATATGTATTTGGGAAACTAAAATGAAATTGTAAAAGTTACTGAGGGCAGGTAAAATAGTGTGTTATTTAGCACTGCACATCAACGTACACCAGGGTACATGTAGCCCCAGAGCCATTTGAGTAAAACTAACGTAGAGTTGATGCAGTCAGTCCTGAATTTAGATTTAAGCTTTCTGACTGCAGTATATTAACCAACTCGTTTACCAAAGTTTGGATCTATGATAACAATACAGTGTTGTAATGTAAAATGTTATGTTTCCAGTCATTTTAACTGAAATCAAAGATGTGACATCATTTGTCTGCATAATGGTTCCATGTTTTTACAAATTCATAAGGCCTTTACAATTATCTACAATGAATACAATTATTTACAGTGTTTCCAATTACCATTGTTTACCTGTTTGTTTTATTTCACCTATTTAAAACCAAAAACAATGAGGGAAAGTGTTTAACTTACACACTACCCCCATATATTATGAAATACCTATAGTGATGGTACTTCTGTGCCATATCAAACTTCAACATCTTTACGATTACTTTTAAAAGTGGACAAGTCTTCCACGAACTTAAAGAACACGCTGGACCCCACACAGCCCCTTAGGCCTCTGGGAACTTGGGGAGAACCCCGATCTCACAGGAACACACTGTTTCTGAGTGCTCACCTCCTTGCTGGGTTTTCACTTGCAGTATGTCAGAAGGAGGCCCATCGCCTACAGATGTGAAGCCCAGCACCCTCAGGCTGTAGGTGATATCAGGAGTCAGGCTAGAGATGGTTGTCAAGCTGCTGTCATCCGTGTTGTGCTTCTGCCATGCGCTGAGCGGGGCTGTCAGGTCCGAGCTGTAGTACACCCGGTAGCCTCGGATTTGCCCATTGGGTTCCTCAGGTGGTTCCCACTGGACTAGCATGGTACTGGCACTCAGCATGCGTGCTTGAACATGCAGGGGCGGCGAGGAGGGGGCCTGTTCGCCTGTGCGTGTCTCCACAGGGTCGCTTGGTGGCCCTCGGCCAATGTTGTTGACAGCCATGACCCGGAACTCGTACTCAGAATAGGGGCTAAGTCCACCAATGCTGTAACGGGTGGTGGCGACTCCTTCCACTTCCTGGAAGCCGTTGTCCGAAGCCTTGGCTCTGTACTGGATCATGTAGTATGATACAGGTTCAGGGTTACCAGAGTCCCACGTCAGAGTCACACTGGTGGCTGTGGTCTCGGTCACAATGAGGGAAGTTGGGGGCTTTGGCAATGCTTAAGAGAAGGAGAAAAAAATATTAGTGTTGATGCAGGGACGTTTAGAAAATGACCACAATATTACAGACACTGAACGTCTGATATGACCACACTCAGACAGAAGACAGGCCTGTATAATATTACCTGTATTGAAAGGTCATGTTATTTTCTACTTTGTAACTCAAGCCCCAGAAACGACTGTTTCATAGGATGACCCATATAGTACTGTCAGGAACCATTGTCCACAGATGAATGAAAACCTAAGAGCAGCATCCCAATTCTGTGTTTTACAAGATTGGCAATTACTTTCAAAACAAAAAAATGACAAGAGTGGCTCTCATTGAGAGTGAACAAACAGGACAGACTGTCTTCATAACTGCTTTCTCCAAGCACAGGGGGTCCGCGTCACTATTGTCTCTCTAAATGGCCGTGACATTCTGTGTATCGATCAGCTGAGTGCAAAGCTGGATCAATGTAGGCAACAACTGCAACAACTGATAAGAAGCAATGTAATGGGCACACAATACATCTGCACAATCATAAAAACCCAGGAGGGTGAAACCACATTAACCACCCTCACTTGGATTTTAAACACAAGGGACTCAACGAACATTCCAATATGCATATAAAAGACAATAAAATAGTCCACTCTTTATTTATCTTTGACTACAGGACATTGCATGGGGGTCAGCGATACTCACGGGTAAGATGATTATCTTAATCCTCTCAAGACCAGTGTAGCATTGATGTTGTACAGTATGTGGACATGTTTCAAAATGTCACATCTGAAGTGCTTCACAGTAAATTTCATCACTGGACCTCATATTGCACTTTTTGCTTTGTGAAGGCAGGATTCCTGACATTTCTGTGGACTTCTACCTACTTTGGTTAACAGTGTTTTTTTCAGACCGATATCACTGTTGCTCAAAGTCAGATGTGATCAAACTGCTTATTTCCCCAGCATCAGGCTCAGCATCTCGACGTTTCCACATTTATGAAAAACGAAGTCAGGCTGGATAGTTCAGTTAGTAAGGCACCGGGCTGGTGCATAGGGGACCTGGGTCGAATCCCGGGATGGGTGTCCAGTGTGGGTCCTCGGCGAGGCCCTTCACACTGCTGCCTACAACTGTAGCCTCAATGTCTCATTGTGCCGGTCCCAAGACCAGATAAATATACGGGTTGTGTCAGGAAGGGCATCCGACGTAAAAACTCCTGTCAAATCAAATATGCGAATTGGATTCGCTGTGGTGACCCCTGAAGGGAAAAGCCGAAAGACTCTCTCATCACTGTTGCTGATATTTAGTCAGATGTGATCAAACTGCTTATTTCCCCAGTATCAGGCTCAACACAGACGTTTACAGAAGGTTAATCTATATTTAGTCCTTGATTTGTGCCTGAGGCGAGAGTTGCAGCAGGGCAGTGTGTATTATCAGATCCTCATGTCTTTTTCCCTGTAATTTCAACCCCTACCGAATAATATAACCACAACATCATTGATTACAGACATAATCTTGAAATCTGATTCTGATTTATTATTTTATGTGAGAGACTGTGATTTACAACAATCTGGGCTGACTCAGTGTGTGCGCAATGATACTGAATAGAATCTTACCTACTCAATGGAATAAATGTTTTTTTAAGGAGTTTTTTGCCAGTGATATTTGAATTCAGGTTTCCTAAAAAATCAAACATGACCAGTTGGGGAAGATGAAGCACAATGTCAAAATACCATTCATTCATCTTCCAAATCAGCTTTGTCCTTTGCAGGACAAATGGTCACTAGAGCCTATCACAGCTACTCAAGGCCGAAGGCGGGGGAGTGGGACCTTGGACAAGTCACCAGTTCATCGCAGGGTTATCGTTCACACACACATTCATACACAGGCAAGGTCGGTGAAGTGTCTTGTCCAAGGACACAACGGCACATGATCAAGAGAGAGCGGGATTCGAACCGCCAACCCATCGGTTACCAAAAAACCTGCTCTGTTAATACTTGATGCTAACCCGTATGCATATACGTACAAAGAATTTTTCTTGGCATTGACGTATACTTGGAATAAACATTTCTATATATGCATTACATACATGCACAAATGGTAAAAATACCAACTGTTACTAAAATATCAGTTGTTGTGGATGGACATTGGTACAGTTGACCTCACTCCACAAACAAGACAGGGAGATCCAGACTGTGCATGGATACAGTGATTGATATCATACTATTATTATCATTACTATTATTATGTATATACGTACTGTTGTGTAAGTCTCACCTTTCACCGTGACCTGAGCAGTGGCTTCAATCATACCCAGGGAGGAGATGGCGACGCAGGTATAGTTGGCCGACTGGCGGATGTTGGTGACCTCCAAAACGTTGCGTCCCATTGGCATCTCTTCCTCTTTGGTCAGGTCCACCAAACCCATGGTCCACTTGACGTAGGGCATGGGTGAGCCAACTGCCACGCACGTTAGGTTCACACTTCCACCGGGCATCACCTCTTGGTTTGTGGGTGGAATGGAGAATCTGGGCGGGACTCTACGCACTGAGAGGAAGGAGAAGGGGAAGAGTCAGTACATAGATGAGGCTTACTTGTTTTTAGTTTTCTTTCCCTGTATGACAGCTAGAGGCTAAAGCTAACTCATGAATGCTAACAGGACAGAGGAGCTGATTGCTTTTTGTGCAATTGAGCACAATGAGAATAATAGGACTGTCACAAAATGGCTTTGGAAATTCACAAGAAAACTTTGAGGGGTTTTTTTATCCTCACGCCTACAATAGGGAATATAATCAAAAAATAGCCCAGTTTTGCTAGAGACTATGTCTGGCCCTCTTTTGTCAGAGTGTCAAATGGTGGCGAGAGTTGCATCATTGAGGGACCCTGTGGAGATGTCATTGTTTGATTTCTCCTCCCGCTCCCTCGCTCCGGCTCCTTCTGCTCAGCCTGCCTTTCTCACTATGACACTCTCTCCCTCACTCTCTCTGCCGCTCTTTGTGCAGTTCTGATATGCAGATAGGCTGACATTAAAAAGGGGTTCCCATGGAGACAAGAAGGGCCCGTTAACGTCGCCAGGGACAAGGCAAACACCGATGCAGAGGCTCCATGCACTACTGAAAAGCTGGCCCAGAATAAACAGACAACATTTACATATGACTTGTTTTCTATCTAAATAAAGATACATACGAAATGCCTGCCATATTTACACACTTTAGATCTTTTTCTGGCAACTTTTGACAACCACCACAAACTTGACATAGCAAAGGAGCATCCGTCAGTGTCAGGCCTTTATGACATGTTGAGCATAATCACACTATATGCTGAGTGTGAGGAGGAGGAGCTCTTTGACCTTAATTATGGAGAAGAAGGAGCTAAAAACAGAGCCAAACATTAGCGCCCTTCTGAGGACTCATTACTGGTATCTCACTGGTTGGATGTATTTGAAAACATTACAGCATAAAAACTATCCCAACAGAATTTCTACTGCTTGTTTCCCCTAATGCACTACAACATATCTGTGTCTCCCTCGGAAAAAAAATGAAAAAAAGAAGCTCTTGACTGTAATTGCTCTTTTGCACCAGTCTCCGTGAAAATGGATTTTCAAATGTGAGTCTCCCCTCCACCTTCTTCCCTCCCTTCATCTTTGCCCCTCCCCTACCCACTACCACCTCTGTTCTCCTTCTCCCCCTCCTCCCTCTCCCGATCTAATTTGAACCGGAACGTCGTTACAGCCATGCTTGTTATTCCCCTCATTATGTGCTGAAATGGAAAAACACAAAAGCACCTTTTGAGATTCCAGTCAGGAAAGAGGCTGGTTCTCTGGACCGTGCCGTAACAGGGGAGGAACCTGGTTCACACTCCACAATTTATGCCAAAATAACTGAGCTGTTCTCACTGTTATTATTATTCTTTTTTTAACATTGATAATCTCATCCAGGCTTTAACGTCTTGGCTCAATACCATAGAAATATTAATGAATCAGATCAGCACTTCAAAAACACTGAATTTTTTTCTGGAATACTGTTCTTTCGAATCGCCTCCGTACAATTTTTCAGATAGAACAAAGTTAATATTTTCCACTAGGTGCACACCAAAAAAATCTATTCAGCAGTGGAAAGGCATGCAAAGGTCGAGGGTTAACACAGAATATTGACAGAATAAATGCAGACAACCTCTTTGTTTATCAGGTCATTATTGACAATCTTGAGCACAGTTACATTAGTGCATTTCCCTCTTTCAGACACAGGAAGTAGATGACATTCCCTTCCAGATAAAATCTACTCCATTCATGTTGGTCTTACCTGTATGACCTTCATCCTAACCCTTTGAATGTATCCCATGAACCTCCATTTGGGGTGAGGGTTTACAGTCCAGATTCCCTTTAACCATGACGTTCACAAGTAACACTGGGTTTCTACACACATAGACTGAGCTGCTGAGTCGCGGTACCAGCCTGGGAATGGGACCGACATGACATTCTCAAGCAAAAGCATGCACAGGAGTTGGAGGGGAGATATGGGAGGAGATCACAAGCCTAAACACTAGGGGAAAGGGAAGATAAAGGAAGAACTTGGCCCAATTTTCTGCTATAAATGAGTGAACATCTGATTTCCAGTATGACTAATGCATGACAGACTCTCATTTTAGTATTCCCAGAAATATTTCTTGTTTTTTTTTTTTTTTTAGTGCTTGACTCATGTCGGTGACAACCTGAGTTTTCTCACACGCAGCTTTAGCTCTCTCCGCACGCAGCAATTTTTCATAAGGTATACTTATGAAAAAGAGAACGCTGGGAGAAGTGGGACTAATGTATGACCATTACGCTCAAAGGATCTGTTATTCTTTCATGATTCTGTAGACAAAACAGTGCTAAGAGCAGTCAGTCAATGGGCCCTGTGTATATTGAACATTTAATGTTGTGAATAATTCATGGCGTGCGGTTAAGTTTGGAGAGGTGCTGTGGAACAAAATGACTAGAGGGTAGGTAATTGTTATCGATTCCCCCGAAGCCTCACTCCTGTTGAGAGCGGCTTGGAGAGACGGGCTCCGGGACTCTATCAAAACCACAAAATAAGCCCTGTCTCCACTTTGCCTGCCTGCTTGCTGGATATCTATAAATTTAACTGCCTTGACAAAGTGCCCAAGGATAGGAGAAGCTGTTCAGTCAATCAATATGTGAGCAAACTGGCACAGACTCAGCAGGCTTCCAGGCTTCCTGGCAGCGGCGCCGGGTGACCATGATGGCTGATCATCCCCATTGTCAGCATGCTGCCAACTCCTTCTTAAATATTCTATAGGTCAGCTCTTTGGGCTGCAGTGTTTTGCAGATAATACGAGTGAACATGTAATTTCTAAAACATTGCTTCTTTTGGACAATGCCAGTGTCATCATTTTTCATTTCTGGAACAGGACCATGAACTATTAGGAGCAAATCGACCAAATGTTAGGTTTTGGGTTCATTTTCAAAGTCCTTAATAACTGTTGAGTTACAGGAATTTGACCAATGTTTTCTACTGATGTAGTTTAGGTTGGGATTTAAGATGACATTGGATTATATTAGTTTTCTTTGTCATTTCTCATAGTATTTACAGAAATACACAGGCTGAAATGAAATACTACTTCTCACTAGTATCTGACGGTTAAACATTACCAAAGAAGCACTACCTCTTTCAAAATATCTGATTTTAAGTAAATGTTGTGACTGTGATTCTTTCAAATGTTTGATGAATTTACACGTAGGTCAGGATTCCATGCTGTAAAAGGTAAAAAATGACTGAAACTGTGTTATAGAAACGATTGTCCAAACAAGGGTTTCCATAAAAGATGACAATCCATCATCTCGTCAGTGCTTAAGGAGTAACTTTGGAAAAAGTAGTTGAATCTTTTTTATGTATGTTCTTGTTTAAAGTGTTTAAACCTTTCCTCCTCAGGAGTCAGGGGAGTATCTGTCGTCTCATTTGACTAACATGTGCTTTTCACTTCCTTCACTTTGGAGGTGGCGTCTGCCCATGGCGCTAAAACTGACCTAATCCCCTGAGAATGGCTTTGTCAGTGGTGATACCCATGTCCCCCGGTCTGGGAGATGGGGTGTTGCCGCTTAAACACCTGACAAATCCTGTTGCCACCCGAATACTAGAGTAATCCATCATACACCTCTGGGACGACAGAGGTGGATGGGAGGCAGTGAGAGGGTTTGGTTGATGAGGTTCACAACCTGGGTGCGGTCGAGGAGACTTTACAGGTGGATATCCAGACAAAGACTGAATAATACAGGCTTAAGAAAACTTCACGGGGACCAGGCTAATGGAAACACACTTTGGGGAGCGTGGCACTGGAAGGAATGCAAGACATATACAGGGATTCATGCAGACAAAAAATAAGAACACACACAATGGGAAAGGGTAAAACAGGAGGGGGTTGGTTCATCAAGGGACTGTTTAACCTAAAGTTAAATCTGGACCATACTGAAAGGGAGGGGGTTAAAAGTGAAAATGACAAACCTTCACGCTGATCTGTTATTGTGGATGAAAATGATGTGATGAAGGTGAGCAGTGGAGTGGAAAGACAGAGTGAAGACAAAGACAGTGAAACGTTGACGGAGCGGACATTAGTGTCATGGCACAGGGAAGATGTACTGACGTAAACAAGGTGTGTCGCGGAGCGAAACTCACTTGTCAACAATATTGTGATGTTCGTCAGTCAATTCGTATATTTTTCATGGCTAGTTATTACATTTCTGCAAACTGTTTATTGATTAACACATATAAGACCAGCAGGCAGTTAAATGTGTCATCTATTGCAATGAATTCACGTATGGAATTTCCAGTATGATTGGACGGACTATTAACTGCACTGAGTTTAGATGACTGGTTGAATATGTGATTGGCTTGACCTCCGTGGACTGATCGATCAGCTGATGATTGGAATTCAACAGTCTTCATCTTCAGCAGTCAGGACTGGATATGAAACTGTATAAGAGGGATCTTCTGCACTTTGTTTTGAGAGTGGATTTTATTTAGACAGACATAAGAGAAGAACTTATGTAATCTGGAATCTTTTTAGGATAGTTTTTTTGTGTCATTTGGAAAAAAGTAAAATGTAGTGTAAGCTTTGAAAATACCGTGCTAAAAAGATGTCGAAAATCTAATCTGTGATACAGCCTGAGGAGAATCACTTGTATTTTCAGGGGTGAAGTGTTTGACGTGTGATTGACAGTAGACACAACCAATGGCTGATCATTTTGACCCTGGTGTAATCCTAGTGATTTTAAGAGGGTGGATTTCCACTAACATGTTCTGCAGTTATGTTTTAAAATGCACATTTTGCTAATATAATTTTCCATTACCAAAGAAGTACAGAAATGATAATTGAATAATGAAATTGATTAAAATGCAATCAGCTTGTCTCTGTTGGATGCTTTGTTCTGCCAATTGACATATGAAAGCTGTGTTTTCAAAGAGGTTCCATCTGGTGTAGTGGACACCCAAAGAGCTCTTATTGCAAATTTTTACCAGAAAAAAATTATTGTGTTTCCCTCCGTGACACAAACACACAAAGAACAGCATGAAGATATTTGAGCAAAAGACAAGTCTTGCTGCAGCACTTTATCCTGGGTGACATATTGACACGTCACATGGATGTCTGAAGGAGTGGCAGCAGACACAGGTTGACATCCCTCATCCATTGCAGGATAAGCGCTTGACAAATGAGCGCTCATGCACAATCACAGGAGGCTTTGGGATTCAGCTCACGTTGATGGAGTCCTCCTTTAGTGGAGGGTCACTGAAAAGAGACCCACCTGCCGAACAGGCCGCGCAAGCGTCACCCGCACGTCTCTGAAACATGCACACATTCTTAATGGATGAGAAGTGGAAGGATGTAAATAGACACGTGGACAAGACGGGAAAACAATCTACCTTCCTCTCGAAAACCTTGACCCATTTGTCCTTCTCTCCCACATAGAAAAAAACCAAGGCGTCATTCTCTGGTGGTGACACCGGAGGGAGGAGTGTGTGTGCGTGTATCTGCACGCAGGACCTTGATCAGATGGTAATGACGAGTGGGAAAAACACCCACAATATGTACACGTATAAAACCAACACATGTAAAGACCAACCTCTAACAGTCCATTCATTAATGCAGGTGTGTGTGTGTGTGTGGGCGTGTATGCAGGTGTGAAGACGGGATCTAATTGAGAGCACTACTGTATCACGATTTGTCATTCATGTTAATATGCTTTATATGTCACATTCAAGTCATGTCAGCCATTGACATTTCAATGAGTTGTCAAACAGGAGCTTGACATTTCACAAGACGCTACATTTAATCCTTTGATTCTTACAATTTACTCAGAATAGTGGAATCTCCCACCTGAATTCCGACGTCTTCTAAATCTCAGTGACGTTATAATTACAACCCCAGTGTATTTCATTTTTATTCTTTAAATCCCCTAGTCTCATTGAAATAACATTCTTAGACATGTTCAGGTTGATCCATCTGAGAGTCCACCACATCTTAAACCACAATGGCAATACATGACTCCAATGGTTTAATCCGCCACGACACTGTTAGTGTCGTTCTAATAATGATCAATATGTTGATTTATTGGATAATTAAGATGAAGACTGTCTCCCATTAATTATCTAGATTGTAGCGACACAAATTTGTCTAATTTGTCCCACATGTACTTCCATAATGAATTAGAAATACTTGTTGAACATTGTTATTTTGATCCAGTGAAGCATCTGTGTAAAACTCCGATTATTAAATGACGGGACATCTGCAGACACAAACATCTGACTGCAATTTTAATACACTTTTGTCATCGTATCATTCCCAGTGAAAAGCCCATGGTACATATCCTCTTTTGTAGGCAGTCCACCTTTAGTGCCAGACCACCCAACCCCAACTGTCCCACCTCAGATTGTTATCAGATTTCTTCGTCCTGCTGCTTGACATCAACAAAGGAACATTTTAATCTTCTAAAGCCTGCTTGTTTCCAAAGACTGTTATATTTACAGGTATAAAAGCAGATGTTGTAAATCCTTAATCTCCCCCCGGAGTCTGAAAAACACATATAAGAACAGCCAAATAAGGGATGCATGTCAGAGGCCACTTGTGTTGCCTCCCTGGTCTTTCAAACCTAATCAAACAGCCTGGTGATAGTACCAGCCCCCAGGTCTCGTCTACTCATTCCTGCTGCTGTAACAAAGGCAGACTGAAAAACATGGCTAGAGCCTTTGTTTTCCATCCCAGCCAAGTACACTTTTAAAAGGTTACGCTTGGTTTGATTTCTATCTCTCTGCCACTGTGGTGAGGCTGGCGGAAAAGTTGGTGTCGGGGGCCAATGGGTTGACAGCTACCTGGGTGGTGTTACCGGCTAGCGGGGCCCGAGGGGCCCTGCTGGCGCCACGCCACACAACTACTGTAATTACCTCTGAGGTGGAGAAAAGGCCTCGTCTGCACCTGTGACAGACATGACCTGATTAATAGACGAGACTCACAACCCTTCCTCGCCTTCGCACCCCCACCCCGCCAAGACTTAAGGTCTAACCCTTTTGGAGCCGTCCATGTTTCATCAGTGTAGACTGCAGGACACGACTGCACAGGATGAAAGAAGCTAAATATTCGTAATAATTACAGCCAATATGCCAGGGGGGTAAGCGTTTCAGATGTTCTGCTTGGCTGGATTCTTTAGAACCAGAATAAGAGTGAAATACCATGTGAAGAGTGAAATACCTGAAAGACCATACTGGAGTCGATGGTAAAAGAGTGAAACACTGGAGCTGGTGCTCATTAAAACTAATGAAAACAGTGATTGAGATTAAAAAGGCTTAAATCATTAGTTGTGCAAGTGGTCTTACTTGGATATTATTCTAACCATTGTTAAAGCTTTGTACAAATTCAGGTCGATATGTGATGGCAGTGGGCATTGGGAATTTTTGTGGCTCTTGTTTATCTGATACAGGAGAAACCACTGTCTGCTACAAAAAACGATTTTCTTGGATACTGAAAAATAATGATGCTTATCACGAACATTCATTTTCAGAGTACAGAAAAAAGTAGTGCATGTCACCTAATTCTACATTTCCTGTGCAGTGGAATGTAGTGCACTATCCAGAGATGAACATGGAGAACCAATTGACTTACTTTCTTTTGGTGGTTAATAAATAAAATAGTGGATGGTAATGTGTTCATGAAAAAGTCTGCAACACTCATGCTTTTAACAATACTCTTAACAGCCAAACACACCAATTTCTTCAAATACCTCCTCCCACCTCCCACTCCTCCCGATTGGAGCAGTGATTCTGTCGACCTGGTGCTGGTGACCTGGACCGCCCTCTCCACTATACCAGACTTTTTCCACAATGGGCACAATGCTGCCCTTACCCTGCATTAGTCTGCACATGGAGACGCCACAACAAAAACAAGCCCTGAAACTCCACACCTTTCTGTGCCCCTAGGTGGGTCAAGCTGAGGAGGGAGGGGGGGGGGATAATGGAGCCTTTCGATACAGTCAAAATAAAAGAAAAAAGAAAGAGATGGAGGCTTTTAATGCCTGGCAAGGAAAATGGATTCTATGCAGCTGTTTTGACAGAGGCCGCACCTGGGCGCATTGGCAGGATAACAGGACGTGAGTTTAGTCATTGCTTACGGTACAAAGACATGGTGAGGGTCATGGGAGAGAGAATCAGTTAAAAGAGACACAAACACGATTTAAGTGGTCGTGTAAAGTTTCCAGTTTGCAATTATCCCCACGTGCTTTCTCTCAACCTGTCCGACTAGGATCTGAAGATAAGGCAGAAGGAGGGATGATGGTCAGATCAGCACAAGCGAGAGTTGGTCAAAAGTTAAGCCACGCTTCTGCTTCACTTTTAACCCATAAAGACACAGCTCGACTTTTGTGTTTCCAAATGGATTTTTCTCCATTTTTATTCTTTTTTTGATGATTTTAGATATAAATGTATCACCTCTTTGTCCGTAGATGTGGCTTGGTATCTAACCTGATGAGGGAAAATTTAAAAACATACATAAATGAACCAAATCTCACAGTCTGAATGGAAAAGCATTTTCAAGCACTTAAATGAAAATCCCTGAACTTTTCAGTTCTTGACAGAACCTTGAAATTCAAGCATTTTCAAGGATTTCAAACACCTGTACAAACCTTGTGTACCACTGTCAAACAACTATGGAGTTTTAAATAAAAAAAATAAAAGGAAATAAACTACTCGTTTCCATCCCATGCTTCTGTGAGAGAAGCAGGGCGCTGTGTTGGAGTTTTGTTGAGGAATATTCTGTTCACCAGTCGACGCATTCAAGGCGGAGCTGATTGGTGACATGATTAATGTTCTCAAGATAGAACGTGTTCACAGTTCTGTCTCCATGTCCCACCAGGACACTTTGGGCATTAAATCTTTTTTCTTTAAAAAATATGGAAGCTTTCGTTTCAAATTCTGTCATTTCCATCAACCTTCTCTGATGCAACTCTTCAAACTGTGCCTGAAACGATGTTGATGGAAACATTGCTTGAGTCCACACACTCCCACACACACCTCACCAGAGTTCAAACCACTCAAATAACTGAAACCTCTCAGATACTCCGGTGGGCCGCTCCCTTTCAGACAAAAGACAGTGAAGTGTGGGGTCTCTTCGATGGCCGACATTTAGATTAAAACAAAACACGGCCGATTGTAGTTTCCAGAGGCTTACACCAGGAGATGGCTGCTGTTTTATCTTAGTACACTGAAGACTTTGAGAAACACTGACGTTTACCTCTTACGTAGAGGTTGGCGGGGGCAGAGTAGCGGGTCCCAGCGCTGTTCATGGCCACGCATTCATACTTCCCCTGGTCCGACTCCTCGCTGTTCTCGATCTGCAGAGCTCCTGAGTAGAGGATTAACACATTTAGCCTTGTTGACAGATGTGGCTTGATATAGAACAACTGCACATGTCTGTACAGTGACTGTACTGATGTGAGCCAGTACATGCAGTGTGTACAAAACGCTTACGGCAGCACAAGCATTTAGATTATTTGGCAAGTTTAAGGAAACATATTACTTCAAGACTAGAACACTTTATCTGAAAATAAATAAATATATAAATCATTGTTTGAAAATAATACTACCAACAAACTGTGCTGTAAAAGGAGAGTTATCTATCTTAGCCAGAAAAAAAACAGAACAAAATAGAAGGATTTAATACTGTCACAAAACAAAGAACAGCTTAATATGAACCACTTTACATATTAACAATATTTATTTTAAGGCCTCAAGGGATATCAAGGATTTTAAATTAGACTAAAATGCAGGAAAGGTCTGAGTCAGTCTGAAGTTTCTTTAACAAATTATTTCTCTATAGTACAGGTGTCAAACATGTAGCCCGTGGACAGAAACTAGCCCACCCTGGGGTCCACTCCGGTCTGTGGGATGTATTTGTGAAGTACAAAAAATGCACTGAACATATAAGGTAATAATAGAGTAAAAATCATTTTAATTCAGGTTCCACATTCAGGCCAATGTGATTTTATGTGGATCAGACAAGTAAAATACAAACATATAAACTCCAAAAATATTTATCTCTGTTATAGTATATAAAATGAAATGCATACAAAAAATGTTTGTATTCACAAACTATCCTTTCATTAAAAATGTGACTAAATAGAACAAATATGAACAAGATGATATCTTTTCAGAGAAGTATGTGTACCTTTACTGATATTTTGCCTGTTAGTAAACACTTCGTGTCTTCATGGATCCACTGTGATCTGTAAGTTGTAAGCCACATGTAAATGATAAACTGGCAACATTTAAACTAAAGGCAACATACTGTCAAAACTGCGCTAATTTTTCTTGAGTAATTTTAGTTTGTTTATGTTAAGCACACTTTTAAGGACACTTTGAAGATGTAAACACTGAAATAGTTGTACTTTTTACACTGTTATCAGTTGGTTGTTCTGATCCACTTGAGATCATACCGGTTTGAATGTGGTCCTCGAACTTACATGAGTTTGACAGACCTGCCCTGCTATTTTGGCCTTGACCATATTAAACACAACAAAGACATTAAGCTTATGTCAGAGAAGAGATGAACCAGAAATAAAGCTTTTTAATAATTTGCTTTGGAGTTTCCTTGAACTTGTAGAGCTATACATACACATCTCATTCAAAATATTCCAGAGTCCTTACGAAGTTTTTTTCTTTTTTTGGGGAATTAAATACATTTCAACATACACTAATTTCAACACGACATAAAAAGATGACAAATGTTTGAAATAAATGACAGGGTAAAAAAGTAAACATGGAAGATGGACGTTCCTTTCTGTCATTATTTGCTTGATGACTCAACGTTATGCTGGAAAGTGGTTTCCAGTGCCTGGACCTTGTCTGCAGTTGTCATTGAGGATGCAGTGGCGGTCGGGTCATTATTGCATTCTTTCATTACCAACTATTTGACCGTGTCTCACTGTTGCACTCCAGGGAGATGTTCCTCGGCCAGATGGCTTAGATTAGTATTCACACCTCGAGTAGCTGGGATCATCAAACAGAAGCTAACATGTTGTTTCTAACAAAGCATGAAAGCCCTGGAGACGCGTGTTACTGTGGTCATTTTGACACTTCGTGTGCAAACCATCATATAATCATTGTTACTGAATTGCAAATTGCTGACAGATGAGGAAAGTGGAATAGGAAAGATCAACTAAAAAAAAAGTCAAAGACAAACTTACCTGAGTCCATGATAAAAAAATACATAGAACATAAATCACACTTTTTCAGCAATGTGTCACTGACAGTGATAACATTTACAAAGTCTTCAGAACAGCATGGTGCTAGCATGAAAGATAGCCAGCTACCAAGCAAACCGAAAACGACAAAAATATTCAGCGTAACAAAGATGTCAAGAGGATTTTCTATATTTTTTATTAGCGTGCAGTATGAAATGAACACAACAAATAAGTTCACCACCAACCAAATGGGACTCGAATTGTAGCGAGGCCGGAAAAAAACAGACGAACACAAGTCACTGGGTGGGCCAGTGACATGTGATGACACCGCCTCAGATCTCATGACAACACGTCCAACCAAGTGTTTGCTCCACTTGCTGAGCTCATTGCTGTCTGATTCAGCACTGAGATGCACCTGCATACTAATGCTGGTGTCACCAATCTGTCAATCTGCCCAATCTCCCATAGGAGGAAACAGCGGGAGTACTACAGGAGTGGAGCAGGCTTCCAGAGGGTTACTGGTATGGCAGCTGTCAGTGCTCTAACACTGAACACCTTCAATTATACACCTGCTTCCACAGTGAGCAAGACTCAGACTCTATAGGAGAAGTGGAGAAGTCTTGAATTTGTATGTTGGTGCCAGCTTATCTTTAGTAGAAGTGGCTGCATTTGGACAAGAGGGTGGAGCTGCGATACCTTATAAGATTTGTCACGCCGACCGGTAACGGTAGGTTGCCTGTGTCAATTCTGATTTTCTTCAGGTCTTCGTTTTTCTTGGTAGTTCTGGGTTCAACTGGACTGTTTTGCTTCCTCGTCCATAAGACTTCTTCAGTTCTCAGACCTGTTTGGTGAATTTGGACGTATAAACCAGTGTGTGTGTGTGTGTGTGTGTGTTTGGGGGGGGGGCTGTGTAGATGTGACCCCTACCTCTGTTCGGACAAGGAGGTCCACTTTCATAAAAATGGCTTCTTTGTCTCTTTCAAACAAGAGAAGACAAATGGTCAGAGCATTTGTCCGTCTGCGTGGAGGCTGGCACCGGTCTAAGACAAATGTTCAAACCATTTGCTGAAACACTACTTATCAAAATCCTACAACACCATTTTGAACAAGTTTTCAACTACCAACCCTCCAAACCTGAAGAACTCTAACAACCCCGAGCCCCCCCCCGATGAAACTCACACACATTACCTGCCAACAACCCCACCCCTACTCTACGACTCTAACACTTAAGGTCAACGCCCCCCCCCATCCTACACACAGGTCTGTAGGTCCAATTTCCTCACCAGGTCTTAGAACTGAAGAAATCTCCTGGATGGCAGAGGAAATATTTTCAAAAGAGCCAATCAGTCCAGTGGAACCGAGAAAAACTACCAAGAAAAACAAAACAAAACATGAAGACATAACAATGTGACTCAGCAGGTGAACGAGCCATCAATCATGCCTCCCAGCAGAACCTGACACCACTATGACAACAATGACCAACTGTGAACCAGTGAAGTGGAGCAGGGCTGTTGTCTAATGTCTTTACACTATTTCTGCATTGACTGTTAGTTCAAGCCATGGATGATGCACCTTGATTTAAGGCCATCACACATTTTTCTAGTCACCAAATTACATTAAGAGACCAGGGGCAAACTCAGCTGTACATGTATCTGAATCTGGGTTAAGTTGGAGGTAAAGGTCACTCAAAGACACGTCATTCTCTAAATGCATTCAGTTGGCCCCAAACGTCCACTATTTACCTCACTCTTGTCAAATGGAAATCATGCTTTAACTCTGGGGAACAGCGGATGATTTCCATAAAAAGGGGTTGAAGCTTCCACCTTAACAATCTCAACCAGGCATCCTGTTCACATGCTGAGGGGCACTGCAGCATAGGCTGTATGCAAATAACGCCATTTCAATTTACATCGAGTCGGCATGGAGACGGCAGTTACATCCTCTTGTGGCAGCGGTGGTCTTTACTTTAAAATGCAACTCCTCGCCTCATTTTGTTGGAAACCCAGAGAAGAGTTTGAAGACGATGTTTGTTTCGTGTGCGTGCTTCCGCTTATAAATGCACTAACGGTGCAGGGACAAAACCGTTAGAAGGACAAAAAAAAAAAAAAAACACAAGGTGACATCCTGCCTGGACTTGTGTCTGTGTTTCCATTGTCCCAAAGCAGCACTGGTGACCATTTGTTAATGAGCAGACGACGGTTAAAGGATGGGTTGGATGATTGTGGGGAAGAGACACAGAGAGGAACAGTGCAAATGAACCTGATGACATGGTAGTGCTGCGAGAATGCAGGGGTCTGATGTGAATGTGGACGTGACATTTTCCAACACACTTTCTCATGATTCTTACCTCTAATTGGTGTACCACCTAGGTGGGAGTCATTTCAATGCAAACAGGGTGGAGAGATTAGTTAGTGACCCACTTACAACAGCGGGAAAGAAAAATGTGGCTACTGATAAAAAAAATAATAAACTAAGATAGAGTAGAGGCCACTTAAATGCACCTGTAACACAAGTCAGGTAACTTCATTAGCACTAGAAACAAGAAGTTATTCTGGGCTTAACTATTCACTGTAAAGCGATTGCAATACACAATAATAATGGTTCGGCAAACAAGCAATTAACTGGTGGTTTTACAGTATATCAAAGGGCCATAAAATAGGCCATAAAATGCAAAATGTTACACTTTTTGACAACTATTTGCAATTTGTGTGTGTGTTGTAATCTGTTCTGAAATTTCCCCGAGTGGGACAAATGAAGCTATATCTAATCTAATCAAATCGAATCAAATGTAATCTTGTGTTTTTCTAATGAATAAAGTCTGGTTTCTTCAGCTTTTAATCACCACGCAAATGAACCTTTAACTTAATAGAAATGATTAGAAGAATACATATATTTTTTGTGATAACATGACTTACTAAATATCTCTTGTTTGATGAGTAGAAACATCCATATTTAGAATGTAACCTAATTTTACTCCACATACATGTTAAAAATCCTACAATGCACTTTTCAACAAACCGAACACTTTGTCGATAACTAAAAATTAATATCCATATGTCTAACCCTAGCAGTAAGCATAATGTATTAATTGCATATATATATA
>JAPTHA010000010.1:20861501-20872593 GCA_029814585.1 Gymnapogon annona | reverse complement strand
ACACACACACACACACACACACACACACACACACACACACACACACACACACACACACACACACACACACAGCCCATCACCAAACTTCACGGTGCGTTCACTTGCACCCCGAAATTCCCAGCCCCACAACAACAGCCAACAACACACACCCATCAGAACGCAACAGCTTAGAATAGAACACAACTTTTTAGTCCGTGATACTACGTTCTACTCACTCTAACGATGAGAGTGATGATTAATAAAGATGACGATGAAAAGACCTGTGTTATGTTCTATTCAAAGATATTGTGTTCTAATGAGTGTACTGTTGGCGTGAGTTGTGAAGTTGAGAATTTTGGGGTGTAAGTGAACACACCGTGGGGTTGTGTGTGGAGTTGCACACACACACAAGCTACGTCTGTGTGTGTGTGTGTGTGTGTGTGTGTGTGTGTGTGTGTGTGTGCGTGCGGAGCTGGAGAGATGAGGCGTGTGAAACATTACATTTCTATGGGTTTTTTGGCCTGGTTACAGCAAAATAAAAACCTTTAAAAAGCAAAGCTCTCGGAACCTCATTGGGAGACGCTACAATAGTTGAGAGGGTTCTCCCTGTTGCTCTTTATGTGACTCGCTGTTGTGTTTGCCGACTTCCGCTGCCTCGTGCTGACCTCTCGCGGCGCTTTGGCTTTTTTTTATTTTGATGAATATTTTTGCAAAATCCGCGATGCACTTGAAGCCGTGAAAACTGAACCTCGAAGTAGCGAGGGATCACTGTATATCAAAAAATATCGAGGTCATAGATATTAAAGTGATGACAAGCTAAGATCGCTACAGAATGAAAGGTCTGAATGGCATGAAAAAATAGCATAAAAACAATAACAGTTGAGCATAATATACTGCATGCATTACAGTAACAGGCACTAACTCTGGTGTTTTCTGTACCATGGTTGCAAATTACAGCAGTTTTTGCCTGTTTCTCCCCCTCCAGCCTTATTTCAGGTCATATGAATTACTTTAAATCCTGATATGGAAGCAGATGTCAAGAAAATGGTGGATAAAAAGAACTGTTAGTCTGAGGGCATTACATATCAGCACATTCCCAGGCACTCCCTATATTCAAGAAAGAAAACTAATTAAAAGTATGTTGCTGGAAGTAGAAAAATGTCACAGTTTTACTCTGTGGTTTACCCTTAACATAGAAACGCTATAAAGTAGCTAAGCGGCAGTGTTAGCAATTAATTTGTGAGAAATCTCAATCTAATTTGGGTTTTGCTGGCATTAGAGTCTAATGTTCCAAAAAGGAAAGGGAATGCTCCAGCGGCCTGAACTCAGGTCAGGAACATCCAAAGCCTTTCATGGAGTGGCTGTTGTATCAAATCTTAGAGGCCTCTGGGTCTGTAGGCCGACCTGATGCCGTCTCTAACCCAGGTAGATTTAGTCAGAAGTGACAAGACCAGACTTGGTCAAAAGGTACTTATTTATCCCCTTTGCAACTTTTCCATTAAATCCAGGTCCGGCCAGCTCTGTTTACTTACTGAGAAGACTGGCACTGTGAAAAAAGAGTACTCCATTGATTTTTTTAGGGTTTTTTAAATTATTATTTTAGCTGAAGGCTGAATCCTGGCTTCATTGCAATGTTTAAGAGGAGATTAAGGATTATTTCATATGGGGGAAATACTCCTTCTGTATTTTACAGGGTTATAAACTCATCACTGTCAAACGTTGCACGATTTTAAGAACAACATTGCTAGAATTCTGTAAGAATTGAGCAAACAAAGGTAACAGTGATGAGCTGTAGAAAATGTGATCAAAGAGTTGTTTGTGACAACAAAGACCTTTTGCATTGACACTGTCCTCACTTCAGCTCATAGTCACGTAATGATATCTTTTGTGGTGTGTCTCATCTTTGTTTGCGTCCTCAGCAGAAGGATGTTAACTAACCTGAGCGGAGCTGCTTTATTCGCCCATTGCTGCTGCTGATGTCCACTGGTAACATGTCCTTGAACCAGGAGATCTCTGGGTCCGGGTTACCGCTGGCAGCACACAGCATGGTGGCCGTCCTAGTCTTCTCCACCACCTTTAACTGGGGGCCCATATCTATGGTGGGGAAACCATGGGGGATCTGGTTCTCTGAAAATAAAAAAAGACAGATTTTATTGAAGCCACAAACACACAAACAAGAAAATAAGGAAAATAGGCAGAAAAAAACAGACCAGAAAAGTGTGAGTAATTCAGTCTGATGTTATCAGGTGCAAGTGCTCGATCCATTACTTTGATTGTACAGTTTTACAAAACCTAGAGTGATTTGAACTTTAAAGGTGTGATAATAACAAACACAAAAATCAGCGGGTGAGTTTGTTGGTGAATATCACACCAAATATGACAAGGCAAAAAAAAAAAAAAAGGAAAGGAACACGAGCTTCTGACATTAAAAACATCTTTTCTGTGTGGAGCATGTTCTCCGGGTGGGTTCTCTCTGGTGACCTCAGACATGGTTGTTGGTGTATACTGTATGTGTCAGCCCATGTTCAGGGTGTATCCTGCCTTCATTACTGGATTACTGGTAGTTGGGGTTGGCTCCAGTCCCCCCACACCCACCTCAGGACCCTCTCTGAGCAATTCAGAAATTGAAAGAATGAATAGAAATAAAAAATTCACCCCCTGATTTCCTAAAGCAGTTGAGTCATGTTGATTAAATAAGCTGTTCCTCCTTTAGAAAATCAGAGGATAGATCATGGTGAGGCTCAACGCAGTGATGTCTATTTAGTGGTGAGTGCATTAAAGCTGGTTCCCTGGCAAGGCCACAGAGGAGGATGAAAGAGCAAATCCATTCTAGGTGCCAAAGGCCAAACAGTTGTTACAACACACACAAAGACAGAGAAAATATACAAGAACAGAAAATACTCCTAATAATACTGGGACATAGTTAATCTGATGGCGGGTCACGTTTCGAATTTGATTTTGAAAACAAAAAAACAAAACAAAACAAAACATGCAGGCTGTGAATGAATATCATTGCAGGCTTATTAACCAGCATGTGGGGTCACAGGTTTCAACACAGGAAGGATGGTAGCAATCTGCCTTTGGGCATCCATGCATAAATGAGCTGCCTTAGGCTTAGTAAGCTAAACAAACCTATTTGAATAATCCAACTCATCATAATGAAAGTAACAGCATATCCATGACAACACAAAGTACTACTCGGCAAACTGAATTTTAAGATGCGAGGTAAAGAGCTCAAGTGGTTGTCTTCTGAAATTTATAGATAAATCGCATCACTTCATTGGATAATAAAAGCGCAGGAAATATAGTCCTGCATTATAGGACGTTATATTAGTACCGATATGTTTTTATGTACCAATAAAACAGTATTCAAGCATTTCTTCCAATCGATCATCTGACGTAAGCCCAGTTAAATCCTCAGTCCACACAGATACAGTACATCTCGATTCAGTACATCTACATCTCGTCTTTATTTTAGCTTGATAGTGACAGTCGCCTCTCAGTGTCCACTCATGTGTCGCCGTCCATGTCAATATTAAGAAGACGTCATTGTGTGCCATCAGTTAGATAAAGCCATGTTTAACAGAAGTGAGCAACCTAGAGGCTTTGCACAGCTCCTTATATTCAGAAAGTATGATTAAGCAATGTTTCACCTCACAGTGTTGACTTTATATAGACCAAAAAAAAAAAAAATAAACTCAGTAGCCTGCTGTTAACCATTATTTCCACTCATGCAGCTTTATGTTTTGGCAGCAACAGTGTCTGGATTGTGCAGGATTGAACCTGGGACCTACGTACTATAGATTCTAACTGTAACTCAATGCACATTTTGTATTTTTAACAACAATAGCAAGTTGCATTTGTACAAAAATAAAATCTGTCACTGTTCCAGGGCTTATATCAGAACGATTAATCTTAACTTAACCCCTGCACATTGTTAATAAAGAGGAAACATGATGAGCCCTTATCAGCCTGCTCTCAGACCTGTACAATCTTTTATCTTTCTCCTCATATGTAAATGTGTCCTTGGAGCCAAAGTGTTTAGATGAAACACTTACAACATTAATGATTGAAACTCCTGCGTTTTGTTCCACGTAAGAACACATCTAACTGTGTGTTAACAATGAGCTGGTGTGTACGGACGCATCTGGCACTTTGAAGAAATAGAGGAAAACAGAACCCAAATTAAAATGTCCCGCATGTATCACTTTATGTCTTGTGACAGCATGAATCAGTAACATTCACTGAAAATATGCTCTGAACGCAGGTGAGGAAGAACAATTACAAACGTCCTAGACTGACACATCTATTTACTTATTTGCATTCAAGTGTAAATGAGAACAAGGCTGCAACTACCAAGTATGTGTCCTTTAGTAAATCAATGAATAATTGTTCAGGGTATCTACAAGTTTAAGGAAGTTAAGTTGAAGACTTTTTAAGACCTTTTTTAAGGCTACTTTAATGGAATTTAAGACCTTTCATCTGTGAGATAACAAAAAATGTAACCACATTGAAAATAGTTCTGTCCATATATTTAATGTAAATGAAAGTGCTAAAAAATAACAAACATCAAGATGAAAACTCTGCAGGCAAAACATCGGCAACTTGTTCTACTGCTCCGTTGTACTAAAATGCAGAGCAGTAATTACAAATTCTTTACAGAGATTTCACTGTACAACATGAGAAAATATTGCAATTTTGTTTATTGTGTTTGTGGCATTTTTAAGACCTTTGAAAGGCGGATTTAAAGATTAATTGTTATTTTTGAGGACAATTAAGGCCTTAATTTTGGACAAAAAACTCAAGACGTTTTAAGGGCTGTTGTTAACCCAAGACTCATCATATGCAAAATAAATACATATTTCCACATGTGAGCAATTTCAAATGCAGCAGTTAGTGGCCAGTCCTGGTACTACACGCCAATTGCTTTTGGGATCAGCAGTGAAAGAAGGATGAAGTGAGTGTAGCCGTGTTGGTTTTCCCTTTGCCCTCCGAGCTCATACTGTAAACCTATACAGCAGAGGCATGGTTCGTGACATGGGTACAGTATTACTCTTTTGTTCTGATCCCCAGAAGAGCAATTGTTCTTCCTTTCACCCTTGCGTTTTGGCCTCGAGCCCAGATGGTCTCATATTCAGATTCAGTTGACAGATCTTTGCATGGCCTCATATCTGTGCAGCGAAGCTCACTTTCTGTCTGATGATTTGGGAGTCGTTTTCAGATGGCCCGGCTAAACCTCTACTAAACAGACAACTGCAGTACAATGAAATGATACCGTTCAATTTGTTGCTGAATGACTAATGGTAACCGTAGCGCCCTGTGCTCCTCTGTGGTTTGCTCGGTCTAACCTTCAGAGATCACAAGAAGTGAAATAAGGTATAAACAAGACAAAATGAGAAATGTCAGATTCAAGATCTACGACATGCTACGGTGAGATATATTCCTGATAATGCTACTTATTTGGAAGTAACAAAAAATTGGGAAAAAAAAAAGGGCAACAGTGGGAGTAACAGCAGATTGATCTTTGTTATTCGTTTAGGGTAAAATGCGGGTAAGCAATTGAATTGTCCTCAACCTCCAGGGACCTGAACTCCAGCCTCACCTACTTAAAATTCACTTACAGTCTGTTCGCAAGAGCCGCAAATCAACTGAGAGAAAATCCCGCTGTGGCTGCACACACAGGCCACTTTCCTCATACATGCACTCAGTGGGAGTGAAGGCACAGCTGGTGGAGATTCAGGTGGGTGTGTTCAGGGAACTAGGGCTGTGTTCAGGAACCTCGGAGTAAAATTAAATTAGGCGCCTTGTTTCTCTGTTCAATGATGCGCCAAAACGGCTCAATACTGAGTTGTCATTACCGGATGAAGCAGAGTGGGAATGTACAAAGGTACATTCCGACAAACTTCTGCCTTTGAATTTATTTAATTGGTCAGTATTTGACAAATTGGTGTTGTCAAATTTAATGTCAGTTTATTTGAATTGAATTAAATATGCCTTTATTAGTCCCCAGAGGGGAAATTTCAAAACAGCAGCTTAATTACAAAGAGTAGAAAAAAGAACATGTTATGTGTGGCGTCTATCAAGCTGTGTTTGTGTGTTTCTGGTTTTATTTTGGTAGAGGTTTGGTCTGAGTCTGTGTTTTTTCCTGTGCGTGTGTCTATCTTCACCTTGTGACCTCGCGCACCGGTCTTTCGTTTGTTATTATCCCCAATGTGCGTCACCTGTGGTCCCGATTATTAATTAAACCCAGTGTATCTTGTCCTTCGTCGTGAGATCGTCTCTTGTGAATCCAATGTTCGCCTGCTTTTGTCCCTGTCCTGAAACCTTCAACCTTTTGTAAGTAATACCTTAGTCTAGTCGTTTAGTATTGTATTGATCTTGTTCTGAGTTGTTGTGCATCACTTCTAAATTGTTTAGTTTACCTCGTAGAGCGATTTTGATTTTGAATTTAAGGTTTTTGATATAGCTAGTTATATCAAAGAGTCAAAACGTTTTTATTTTAACGTTTTGACTCTTTGATTTTCCCCTTGTGGGTTTTTTTGTTAAGCATAGATAAATTTAGATAAATAGATAAATAGTTTTTTCCGGCGCTTTTTGTTATAATAAATCTAAAAATGTGAACATAAAATAAAAACTGTTTTGAAAATCATCTCAACCTGTGTGTGGGTCTCTGTTCGAGCGTTTGTGACAGAACAGAGTATATCAGATACATAACAAACTGAAATCCTGCACAACATGGACAACAAAGACAAGGACAGTATACATGTTTGAAGTCCCAGAGATGCTAACGATAACAAGGGGCTGAATGAGTCCTTGGGAGAGAAAAACGGCAGAGAAAGGGTCCACAGCTACCGTTAGCATAGCGCTCTCAGCTGCTAACCGCTAACAGTTGAAACGTAAATGTCTTTAAACTGAAAACACACTCCACATTCAAAGATCTCACACACCACTACAGCCCCCCCCCCCCTCCCCCCTCTTCTGACGCTGTCAAAAAACAACCGAAAAATGAGAGAGTCCCATGGAGTCTGCTGGAGTCAGCCAGAAGGTCATACAGCTAGCAGCTAGCTAGCTAGCACACCCGATGCTGAATCCAAAAGCTGTTAAGTGTCCATCACAATGGAAGACAGTTGATAGGAACGGTTGAGTAGCTCAACCGTCACACACAAACCGATGGAGACCCTGGTTGTACCCCGATGTACCGTCACATTAATCCTGTTCCCGGTACACATGACGCCAGCACTGCACCCACTGCCTGATGCCATAGACGCGGGTCTTCTCCAGTGTACACCACTGTTGATCATCTCAGCTGTAGACACACACTGGCTCCAGAACTCACGGTGGATGGAGGTCTGGGATTCATGAACGTAGCAAAAGAAACAGCCACTGCCTCACAAAAAACTTCAAAATGATACATGTCCATGTAGTACAGGAGTCCAATTAACACGACCACAAGAGTCGGGCAGAAAAACTTAAGAGTAGGAAAAAGTTACGGGGCTGCTGTAACAGGCAGCCACTAGGAGGGCGCCATCTTTAAAATGAGTGTTATTTGATCAAAACAACATAAAAAAAAACACCTAAAACAGATTTTGGTGAAAACCTTGAAAGTGCTCGGTTGTTGTACAGGGTGACATTACCTTAAGAATGTATTGAGATCTGCACCACATTTACACTGGGTGCATTTCAGCCTAGAGTATAAGCCTATTGAAAATAACTCCATTCTGACCGAGGGGTGTTGGTGGTGTTTACATACCCATCGAGCTGAATAACTATTGTATTCACTGTCTGAGGCCACGGTGTACCTTATATCTGTTAACAGTGAAAAACATTCACTAGAGTCAAGTCACATATTTATTTCCAACACCGCTGAGGCGTCAAAATTGACACAACCAATCACACTGTGGGTTCCAGTTGAACCAGTTTTCTGCTCCATCCACCTCTGATCTAGACTGCTGTTTCATTTCCATTTTAAGTGCAATCCTGACAGTTATGTTTTGTCAAAAAACACACACCGTTTTCAATACAGAATAGATAATCTGGTGTATGATCCACTGTATTTTCCTTTCACCGTCACGTCTGTTGCTAGAGCATGATGAGCCAATGAAGGTTCCTACAAGCCTTCTATTCAAACTCCAGACCCTGGACAATACAGTGACTGGTTCTGTCTGTTGCATCAGTGATTATCCAAGACTTGAATATCAGGGAATCTACACCAATCTTACACTAAAGTCATTACTCATCACCGGTTGTTTCATGTTAACATCATGTTAATGTCACCATTTTCTGAAAAAAATGTGCACGTATTCCTCAGCAGTGAGGCTGTGTATGAGTCTAGGTTTAAGACATTTACCCTCCAATTAACACAACAGTGAACATTGGCCTTTTTACTAAATGTTACTTTTCTAAAATGCCAGATGTTTTGTAAATATCTTCAAGCACCAAGATTTTTACTCAGAGGCTTAGAGGCAGAACTCAAGCCATTTGGGCAACACTTAAGCCAAATGAATGCAAAATCAATAGAGGGAGCATATAAAATAATTATTATTTTGACCAGCCTCCCCATAAACTCCTTTGGCAGGTTTTCTTTTTAAGCTTTTTGGATGTTGTTAATTATCTACTCCAGCTTTTATGCAGTTATAATCACAGATACAGTAATAATGAAATGATAATGGAAAATTAAAATGCTCGACCTCACACAGCCCCCTAAGCCCTCTGAAAAACCAATGGAAAACTGGCTGAAAATTGCACTTTTCCCCCCTTTTGTCTGCATCTTCTCAAATCCCATATTTATTTCTCTTATTTACACGTGTGCTGTCATGCATGCATTATCATATCATGACAAATGACTACATTCCTCTGCCAGAAAAAAACCTCATACATAGGGACCCCGTATAGTGTACCTGCACTACATTGTGTGAAATCAATCGATTAGCTGAGGCATGTCACTGCCTGTCAATGACACCTTTCTGGTTCCTCAGGGGACGGCGGAGTGGGATACAGGAGAAATCTGCAAGTCTGTATATTGTTTTTAAGTAAATCTGACCTGATCTCGCTCCACTGATTTAATACTCCCAGTGTACAGTCGCCCACAAGAATCACAGTATTACTTACTCGAGGAAAAAGTTGTTTCTGTGAATGTCACAGTGTTTTATGGAACAACACGTTCAGCCACAGCAACAGAGGAACATCAGTAGAAGACGCTTCCTGCCAAAACCTTGTATTTCACCAGCAATGGAATATTTACTCAGATTTTTCACCAATGTTCCTGGGATTCAAAATGCAAACCGTGGAAGTAAAACCCCAAAGGAGTTATTACACAAGTCAGCAGCTCTGTCATATCAGAGAGCACAAACAGGAAATAATTTAAAAGGGAAAACAGCTGCCGCAAAGCATATACATGAATTTAACCTGATCTTCAGCGTCCACCATAGGTTAACCGTCATCACCAGTCGTCTGCTGAGGTGTTGGATGAAAACCTGGCAGAGTTTTGCGTGTACAGCAAATGTTAAACAGATGAAAGCGGTGGGAGTATGGCTGGACTTCAGTGTTATTTCTGCGCAACAAGGTGAGTGGGCTAAGGGGACTGTCTCTTGGGGTATAGTTATCGGGGAGGGAACAGAAAAGCATCTCTATTTCTTTTGCAAACAAAATAGATTTTACTAGCTTCTAAAAAAAATCCCCAGCCAATTTAAAGCGTGCACAAAGGAAGGACAACAACACCTGTGCTTGTTTAATACATGAGGTTAAAAGAAACAAAAATCCAAGGATGTGTGTGATATACAACTCTAAACCCAAGTACAAATTTTCTTTGTCACTGTGTTTCAAAAGCCCAGAATATAGACCAAACACGCTTCTGTTTGTTATATGTGCTCATCACACATTTCAACTTCCAGCTTTACAAGGCGAGCTTTACAAAAAAAAGTAATGCAATGTATTTTCCCTCTTGTAAAATGGCAACTTGTATGAAATACTTTTAAAGAAATATCAGAGCTATTTTTTTCAATAAGTTGCAAAAGCTTTCAAAACTCTGGTAAATCATTTTAGTGTTTAATTTTATCGAAATCAAAAAAGAGACAGAAAACATCAGGTGACATGGAGTACACTAGAAAGTTTCCAATGTCCTTGACTTTTTGTCATGAATGATTGTGTTCTCTCTGTCTACACACTCATCACAGATAGGCACACTCATGACATGTTTCAAACATTGGGTGCGTTTTCAGCCCTGTGTGACTATGTCTGTCTGTCTGTCTATCTATGTCTGTCTGTCTATCTATGTACAGTATGTCTGTCTATCTATGTCTGTGTGTCTACTGTATGTATGTATGTCTCTGTCTGTTTGTCTATCTATGTCTGTGTCTATGTATGTCTGTCTGTCTGTCTATGAATGCCTGTCTGAATGTCTGTCCTCTGACTGCTACTCTAGCTGTTTCAGCCAACTCGTCATCCCCGAAGACAAAGACATGCCTTTGTACATTCTGCTTTAATTTCAGCAGAAAAGAAAACAGGCATGTGGAAATTCGGAAGGAGAAAACCCAGATGAAATAGTGAAAGCAGTGCAGGCTGATGTTTGTCAAAATAGAAGGTAATGAAAGAAAGAAAAAAAAAGTACCCCTGTGCAGGAGTGGGACTGAGCTTAAGGAAAAGCTCCACTTGTCTGCGTTGTGCGAGTACCATGATATTAATGAAGTGAAACTTGGACAGTGTCTTACAGGTGCAATGCACAGATGAGAAAAGAAGAAAAGAACAGCGCCATGCCAGTGTACAGCGGTGATGACTGGGCTCTGGCCTCTCCACTGTCATTGGTGTAGGTCACAGTTGAGGGGATTTATTGAGGGTATGTCTGCATCTTAAGGACCGGCCTTGTTTGCAGTGTCGCACAAAGGACTTCAAGAGTACTTCCAGTGTCAACAGTACAGCACCTGGGCAGGCCTATAATGGAGCATCTATCAATGTAGATTTGGGCAGCAGCAGCTGTGGAAATAGAGAGGGTCATCTAATAATCCAAGGGTTGGAGGTTCGAATCCCGAACTGTCCTACTCATCAGAATCAGAATCAGAATCAGAATCAGAATCAGCTTTATTGGCCAGGTTTGTACATACAAACAAGGAATTTGACT